>VJMY01001318.1:0-14533 GCA_009869795.1 Neelides sp. FZ-2019 | reverse complement strand
TGTGGAGGCTGGTAGTCCTAATTAGTATAATTTGTTAACTACATACCCAAGAGAATACTATTTACTTATCCCTGTGTATAGAAATAATTGATTATTGGAAGGATGTATACAGCCCAAATGGCAAAATAAATTTTACAAAAACAGAGTCGATTTCAAAAAGCGGTTTACTTTTATATGGATTTGAAAAAATTTTCAGGACGATTCCAAATTTTACCATATCAGACAAATCATTCAATTTACAATTTACTTTAAAGTCTAGTGAAAATGGTATAAATGAAAATGGTTACAGATATTTATCATTGATCAATTGTAAAATAAAGCTTCAGGTGAATGAAATCCCAGATGAACTATTTAGGTTTGGATTCTATGGGAATGATTTATCTTTAAGCCCAAGTGGATCAAGTACTTCTAGTTTTGACGGCGATGTTTCGACTTTTTTACATGATGATTTACCACATGTTTATAAATTTGTTCTGAATAATGATGGAAAATGCTATAAAGTCTATATTGATGAAGTAGAAAAAATCAGTGCTTGTTATTATGAAAAAATGAAATTTGCTCAAACTCCAATATGTGCAATTCAAATAGGTCAAAACAAAATTAATAAAAGTGAATATGACGACATAATACTTTCGAGTACTTAAAAGGGTAATTAGACAATAATACTATAAGTATGTATACATTTAATTTGGGTTGACCACTACCACTGCAGGTTTTTAAAAATAAATTTTAAATATAAAAATTCAGGATTTTAAATACTTACAATAATCAATTATTTCTATACACAGGGATAAGTAAATAGTATTCTCTTGGGTATGTAGTTAACAAATTATACTAATTAGGACTACCAGCCTCCACATAATACCAAAATTGTGTTTTTAACAAAGAATATAAAAATAGAGATTATTGTTTCGGCTATTATTTTAATTCACTTTGTATGCGCTATATAAAAAGAAATAAAATAAATAAATTCTTCATAAAGAATAAAAAGTTAACACCATTATAAAAATGTATTATAAGAGACGATGAGATATGTTATGTTTTATGTTACATAACATAAGAGACATTCAAGGAGTCCTCGAACAAATGAAATGCAGGGAATTTTTTGAAAAAAAGTGTTTAAATACAAAATACAAATACATGTATTTAAATACAATTGAAACACAAAATACTTTTTGTATGTATTAATGATGAAATAATTTTAAACAAATTAAAAAATTAGACAATTAATTAGCAGAGAATGACTGTGGGCTCCGAACCCATTGCCATTTATTGTAATTATTTATTAATCGAAATGTTTTTGATTGCCTTAGATTTGTTTCGCCTGAATCCTCATTGCAATTTTTGACTCCGTTGCATTTCAAACTCGATCTTATGTACTGGCCATTTCCGCATCTAAACCCTTCGCTTTATTTCATCAGAGTTGTCAATCCCATCGCATTTAAAATGGGATCTAACTCAATTCCCATTAGCACAGAGGAAATTTCTACCGCATTGTTGTTTTGTACAATTTGACTAGGCTGCACCCACCACGCCGTTTTCGCATTCATTGAATCCATCGCATCTTTGTGCTAAAGTTATACAAGGCCCATTTCCACAATTGAAGGTCGAAATGTCATGATTTCTTTTAACAATCTAAATCAAGTTTAGCTAACATTTATTCACAAGTTCATAAATTCTCTCTTTAAACTTGAATGCATGGTTGAACCAAGTCGCGCATCGCCCCTTTTCTCTCCACCTACATGTATTTATTTGGTATATGTAGGTAAGTACTTGAATAGGGAATTTGTATGAATTGGACGTTTTACGTTTTAAATCGGAAGTCGCATTGAACCACTAGATTTAGTATCATCTCATCCCAAAGTTATTTTAGTATTTATTCTATTTATTGTTCATTCCCTATCATGTATCTGTATCCCTACTATTGAGAATAATTCTAATGAGATTATTTTGTAGCTACATTAAAATATAGGTGTTATTGACTCTCTTAATTAACTGATGCTAATTTGAATATTTTATCTTTTCGGCCAGCCTTGAATTGAACGAATCATTTGTAAAATCCATTTCTCCAGTCAAACCCGACTCGCTTGGCATAGCCAATTACAATCAAAAATTATTAAATAATAATTCACAGAATCACCCATTGTTCATAGAATTAGGAGAGAAAATGGATTGTGGCGTTTGAGCATTCGTTTACTTTTTAAATGTGATGCTCACACGCGTTCCTGCAGTGCCATCAAGTTCTTGTCTAAATAATCCCTATGTTTTACATTAAACGTTTTATTTTTTTGAATGGAATTAAAATTTGTTATTTGAGTTTTTTGGTCTTTGTAAAGTTATTTCCATGATGTTTATAGGCATTGAATAACATAATTTTTTCATATTAAGTTTTTTCACATTTCTCTTGGTTGACTCCAATGTGATTTGCATGACGAAGCTTGGAATGAAGAGATTCACTTGTGTTGATTAAATTCCACTCAGCACCTTTTGATCTGAAGATGTTCCTCAGTGTGTGTGTGGACGGATGGTGAGGATGGGAAGGTGGTGAGGTTGAGTGGGGCAGGGAGGCGTTCGAGTCACTTTGCTATATTTGGATGTCTGGGAGTGTGGGAGGAGAAATCTCGGGATTTTCCTCCAAATCTCCTCATGGACAAAGAAGATGAGGACGAGAACACGCGGCCAACAACTCCAAGTAAAACATATTTACATTTATCTATAATTAAAGCTACCAATTACCAACTCACATTATCGGATAAATATCCCCTTGTTTAAATCCATCAGTTTCGATATTTTATAAAGACGGATCATTCCGGTGAATCTCTAATTGACCCAAATGAGAACTGAGATTTAAAATGGATCCAATTTGATATTAATTTTATTGTAATAATAACATTGGATTGGCATATTGGGAAACCACATGAATTCTGTGTGAGGAAATCGGAGTTCGAGGTTTTTGTTTCTTGATCCAAGATCTCGGTTGGCCTCAGGCTCCGGTCCAAATAAGTCCTTGTGGAAGAAACTTCCCACTTTTCACTCACAAACACAATGAACTCATTTCCCTCGTCCGTGCAGCGGAGAAATCTCGCTTTAATTATGCAGCCAAAACCTTTTAGAATGAAACACAAATAAATTCAATTGGCCCTGCAGACGTGTAGAAGTTGCTCACAAGGAGATTTAAAACTCAAAGACTATTCCCCTATTTACCATCACTTTTATTAGGAGTCGTGTTTTGCAAGATTTGTGTGTTTTATAAATTCATTCCTTGAATTAATAACTGGGTCAGTGGAATTCCCTTTCCTTTAATTTTAATTCTACTTACTTCTACTTATTTTTAAACCCAGTTGAGCTCAATTTCTCCAAAATTAAGTCGAATTAAAATTTTTCTCAAACGTCGTGAGCGCCATTTAATACCACGAAGAGTCCCCTAGTCCAAAGGACCCATTGGTATATCTACTATTTACATGAACTTTTCCTCCTTGCAATTAGTTAAATTACATATACTTTGTTTGTTAGTTTCATTGTTAGTGTAAGCGTATTCAAATGTGGAACTCATTTGGGTAATGAAGGAAGTGGAGGATCATCTGGGTATTTTGTTTCAGAATGGTGGCGACCGCCGATCCCTCCCGAGACCTACCTGTGGGAAGAAGTAAGGCGGAAACGAGAGCGCGGCGGATATCCCTGGACGCTTCTCGACCACCACGACCAAATGGAGTAAACCATCATACTTTTCCCACATATAAAAAGTCATTTGATCCCAAATGTTCGCCCAAATGTTCGCCCAAATGCTTTTGCAAGTCAAAGGCCAGAACTCTCACATATAGCACCAATTAGCCAGAACATGTCTCGTAACTAAAATAAGAAACTAGAACAATTAGACAGTGCTACATAGAAACACCAGCACAATCCCAATATTGACCCTCCCTCAATATAAGTGACATTAGATATAAGTAAGCGCCAAGTTGGAAGCCTAGTCATTTGTCAGTATGCCCTCCTTGTGCCCATGGCTAGTTAAATATACACTAGTTAATTGAAAGTTAAAGAATTGGAGGATCCTGAGTTCGGGAAGCCTATGTCTCTTAGCATTGTTAAAATGAATGGGAGTGTTGGAGTGCGTGCAAGAGCCGACGTTCATGTTGGCTATATGTACATATATATATATATATATGTTTGGGGGAGATGGGAGTCTGGATCTATTCTTGCCTCCTTGGGGGGAATTGATCTTCCCAATTGGCACAGTGCTTGGGTTAAATTTATACTCAGCCTCCTCGCCATTCCCTGTCCAGAGGCCATGGGAGACGATGGACAAGCCCTACGTGTTCTGTGGTTGTCAAGTCTACGAATCCGCCGGGCCGGGGAGGAACAATTCCGCCTGGGAGTGGGGAATCCCCACGCCGAAGAGGAAAAATAAGCGAATCTCCCAGTCGAATCCCATACTCCCCACCGCCAGACACGCCGACATGGACAGGATCAACAAGCGATACAGGTCCAACAAACCCCGCAAACCAAATACCTTTAATTAGACCAATCCAACCACCTTAGCCAATAACTTCAATTCAATTAAGTTGTAGTTGAATTGAAAGAGGGACAATTTCCTAGCTTGATCATTTCCAGTGGAAAAAATTCACTAATGAGTTAAATAGTGGAAAAGGCATGGAGTGTGGAGTCAAGAGCCAAAGCTTCCATTGTTGGTATTCAGGGCATATTGGGGAGCGAGTGGAGTAAGTTTTTTGGCTAATGATCTTCTTATTTGGCAGTGACAATGTTTACGAACCAGTGAATGCGCCCCATTATGGAAGTGGATTTCTCCACCAAGGCCATGGGGATCCTGAGACAACTTCGCTCGACTGTCGAATCATCGACATTCCGCCAGACATTGAAGTAAGCAAGTTCTTCATTTTTCATTCTACTTTATGTCCCATTGTCTCGAGTTGGTTGCAGTTGCTCAATCTCATATCCCAATTTCCTTTTCTCGTTGATTAATGTAGGTTAGATTAGATTAGATTAATTAATCTGAGTTGTTTGAATGAACCTTTGCGAAATTGTCCTTTTGTTAAAGATTGTTAATTCTGAGGGGCTCGACGGACTCAACGAGCCTGACCAGTTCGACTACGGAATTGACGGCGACAAGGAATGGCACCATTTTGCTCCGCACGATGGCGACGAGGAATGTTCTGGCTCTCAGGCCAAGTCTTCTTTCACAGCAGGAATCCGAAGTGTGAACGTTCCAAAAATCGGGGACAACTCCCGATCGCGGCCTTTAGTCAATAAAGAGAAAGAGGCCAAAGGGACGAATGAGGAGGAAAGCACAGGGGTCGAGGAGGAGAAGAAGCTCCCAGTAGAAGCCTTGGAACAGCCGCCGGAACAGTCCCAAGAACAACCCGGTAGCTCAACCGGGAAGAAAAGCGCCTTTGATCGTCTCATGTCCAAGGCTGACAAGATGAAGCAGAAGATGAGCAAAATTTCCCTCCCCGTCCGCCCAAAGTTCAACCAGTGGACCGGAATGAAGCTGTCGCGGAAGAAAACGCCCAAGGAGGAACCGCCCATGGACAACGAGGATGAACAAGTTGTCCCGCAAAAGATGAGGAGAGAAAACCTTGAGGCTTTTGAGCGCGGATTCGGTCCGGGCATTCCTCCGGACTTCATGATGCTCAGCGAGTCAAGTGACCAGCCCTTGGGTCAAGACGAGACGGTGGAAGAGGGGAAATTCGAAATCCAAATTCTCAAGTCTCCCAATGCCCAAGAACGGGAAGACCGAGGGAAACCGACCGAGACCGAAGACCGACCGAGTGAAAAAGAACGGAGAGAAGCGGAGAAAGAGCGGAAAGAGGCGGAAAGGGCGAGGAAGGAGGCCGAGGCGGAAAAGAGCAAAAAAGAGGCCGATGAAGTGAAGCGTTTGAAAAGCGAGGAAAAGGCCAAAAAGGAGAAAGAAGCAGAAGAGGCGAAGAAGCTAAAGGCCCAAGCGGCCCAGAAGGAGAAAGAAGAGCTCAAGAAGCAGCGGGAACTCGAGGCGGAGGAAGTGAAGCGAGTGAAGGAAGAGCAAAAACGACTCAAAGAGGAAGCTCAAGAGGCCAAGCGTGTGAAAGAAGCCGAAGAGGCCAAGCGAGTCAAAGAGGAGCTTGAGGCCCAAATGGCGAAGCGGAGCATTCAAGCTGAGGAGGATCGTCTTCAAAGGGAAATAGACGCGGAAGAAGGACGAAGGGTTAGAGAAGCTCACCGGGCTGCGGAGGAGCGGGAAGAACCCGAGAAATTGTATGAGAACGAAGAAGTGTTCGAAGAAGTTCTCAAATTGGAACAGGAGTTCAATCGTCTCGAGGCTCAAGACCCTGGAGTCAAAAAGGAAAAGAAACGGAAGTTCATAGACCTTGACTTCACCAAGAGATTCAAACGGAGCAAAACTCCGCCGCCGCGTCCTGAGCAGCCCAAGAAAAAACCCCCGCGGAAATCCGTACCGGCCCAGAACCAACTTGCTGCCCAATATGCTCATGAAATCGCAGGGCGCGTCCAGGACCTCGCCGAGAGCCAAGAAAGGGAAGATCCGCAGATTTTGGTCACCCAGCCCTCGGTGGACACCATGGAGGAGGAGGAGGAGGAGGAAGTAAAACTCACCCCCGCTCAGCTCAAACACCAACAAGTCCAAAGGAACTTGGACAGAATCGGGGGGAAAATCAAAGTGTTCGGCCAACGTGCCTCGGAAACCTCCAAAGGCCTCGGTCAGAAGATGAAGGGGATCGGGGCGAACATGAAGGTGCTGGGCGTGAAATTGAACGAGAAATGTCAAAGCAGGATCCAGGACTTGAGACAGGAAAGGAAACAACCCTTGGAAGAAGATGAGGAAGAGGTGGAAGAGCCAAAGCCAAAAAACACCTTTCGGTTCAAGGGACGCAAAGAGCCTCCTGGAGAGGAGGCGGAGAAGACGAAGAAATCCCCGCGCGCTGCCCGAGCTGCCTACATCAAGACCCGTGAGGAGAACATTTACGAGAACAACGAGGAGGCCCGACGGGGACGTCTAGAGGCCGAGTTGGTCCATCGCAGCCAGGTGCTCGGACGAGCGGACCGGGATTGGGAGTCTCCCATGGATTTGGTCCAGAGCAGAGAGGCGTCCGAAGAGCCGTTTTCGGGCAACGCGAGTTCTCGGGCAGAGTCGCCGCCCGGGTCCTCCATGGCCTCGTCCTCGCTCATGCGGAGGCCTGGGGTGTTGGAGGAAATCGACTCGGACGAGTTCTTCTTGCGAGAACGCGGCATTTCCGAGGGCGAGGACGCGGAGGAAGTGAACAGGTTCCTTGTGGAGGAGCTGCGACATGCATTCAGGCCCACGATGGCTAACGCCCTTGCAGGCCTCGACTACCCGCCGGAACGCCCTTCGAGGTCGCCGAAGAAACCGCCGAGGAAGGATTTCCAAACTTTTCCTCCTGAAAGGCCGAAGCGAAAAACAGCCGGCTACATCTCAGCCTATCTCAACCAGCAAGAGAGCGAGGAGAAGGAGAATGAACTCGACATGTCCCTTGACCTCCCCCCTGAGGAGGAGGACGAGGGGCTCCGGAGGGTCAAGGCCGAGCTAAAGAAGATCGACGACCAGATGGAGGACTCTGCCCGCTACGAACCAGTTGTCAACCAACAACCCGAACCTCCCTCGAGAGCCAAGCGGAAAAAGGCAGGGCAAGACGAGAACTTCTACTACAACACCATTGCGGCCAACGAGTGGATGCGGGACGTGGAGGAGCAAGTGGAAGACCAAGTGGAGAGCCAAGGAGCTCACGTGGAATGTCAAGTGGTGGGTCAAAGGCCCGAAAGACCTCCGAAGAGGGAGAAGAAGAGGATCGAACAAAAAAACACGGAAGAAGAGCAACAGGACGACGAGGAGGCGTTGCCGGCCCAAGAGGAGCAAACGAGTTCCTTGGCCGTTGAAGAGTCTTTCGAAGACGTGGAGTCGCGGGGCGAGTCGATCGGAGAGACGCGGGTCGACGAGTCCTTCGACTACATCGACGAAGCTGGCTACGCCTTTGTGCAGAAGGAGCCCAAAACGGTGCCGAGGAAGAAGAAGAAGGGCGGGAGTCTGAAGCGGCGGAGCCAGGAACTCGGGTTTTTCTCCCTCCCGCGCTACACGCCGCGGACGTTCCACATCGTCCCGCCGTCGCGGCCGCATCGGACGTACAGCACCGTGAAGCCCAAACGCCCGCCGCGACGCAAGGCGGAGAAGGAAGGCGGAGTGGGCGGAGGGATGGTCGGGCGGCCGCTGCCGCCGCCGCCGCGTCCCGAACGATCCCCCCTGCCCGTCCTCAACGACTTGGACCAAAGCTCGCTCGAGCGCCTGGTCGGTGCCAGACACTACGCCAATTTGGACGACGAGATGGAAATGGACGGCGAGGAAGTCCAAGTGGTCCAGGAAATCCTCTTCACGTCCAACAATATTCCAATCCTGGGGCGATCGGTGACGAGCGGGGCACGCGAGGACTCGCTGGATGAGCGTGCGCTGGACGAGCGTGTGGAGGAAATCATGGAGAGACTCCAGCGCGAGCATTTCGAGCGCGAAATGGAGAGGGAGAGGGAACACCGGCCAAACTCGGACATCAACGTTGGCGTCCAAACCGACTTCCAAGAAGACCAAGACGACAACAACCAATTAGGCTCTTTCGACGAAGATGAAATCAGAATTACAAATCTCAGGTAATTAGTAATTTGCAATTTACGAAATGTAATGCTTGGCTAAAAATGTACTAAAATATCCGTAAATAAGACAGTATTACTTATATGAACTATCTGCTATGTATAACAATCATTTAATACGTATGCACTTTAAATATGTCAATAAGACTCAATGGCAATGGTTAATCCTCAAATGGTGTTTTCATGTGAGCAGAAGTTCTCTCACGCGGTTCGAGTCTGATGAGAAAGAAAGCGAAGTGATGAATGTCCGAATGTCTCCGATCATTGACCTCCGACCTGCCAACTCTCCTCCTGCTCCACCCCCGCAACCACAATTCTCGTTTCCCACCCGACTTCACTTCGAGGAATTGGAAGTGGATTTGCTCCGTGTCACGCAGCTCAATGCAGCCTCTCTCAATCTAAACAACATTCAATCTCCTGTTCTACATGTAATATGACATTGAAATCCCAACTTATATCTTAATAACATCTTATATCTTAATACAGAATAATAATGCTTCTTTTGGAAAATGCTTAAATAATTAAATATTAAAGTCATTTAACTTCATTCGAGACTCGTTTTTAACAAAAAATCCCTAAATAAAAATACCTCCATACATATGCATATTACCAACACATGTATCCCTTTACATATATATCAACAGATGTAAGCTTATGAATGCTCACAAAAGTACATTTCTTTCTTCTAGCTGAGCTCTCTGACTTCAAGCGGTCCTTTGAACGTCTCTTCTATTCGCACGGATAACTTGGACGTTGAGGAAATTCACTCTGAACGTTTGTCCAGCGCGACGCTCGACCTCCCGTCGATTCCTCCTCAAGCCTTTTACAACCTCGCGACGCCCCATCGGTCTCTCGGCCTTTCGCTCGAGTCAGAGGAGTTCGAAGGCGAGACGCATTGCCCCACAGCCCCGCCGCCCGGAGTTCCCTCGTCGCCCGAAGTTCCCCGACCGCCCACCCAAGCCATCGTCCCCCTTGGGGGCGAGGAGGAAACGGAGAGCATCGGGCAGCTGAGTCTTCGTCTCGGCAGGGCCATTTTCAGAGTCACCATGCGGAGTCTCCAGGCCATGGCGGAATACCTCGAGGACGCCACGTCCAACGATCCCGAGAAGCAGGAAAAGGCCCGAGCGAACATGCAAGTCCTCCTCTGTCTCTTGCTCATCCTCGTGGCCGGGATTATTTTGGCGGGGCGGTCGGGTCCTTCGGCTCCGCGCTGGGAATTCTTCATGCCGCCACCTGACCTCTAACCCTTTCACATCTACACTCACACTCGGAATCAAGGAAGAGCAACGAAAAGAATCCCTAATATCCCTATATTTACCATTTACAAAGCTACTCTTCAATTCATGTCAAATTATTACCTAACAATGTAATCACTACCATTTTGATTCGAAATACTCAGTCAAGTCGTGAGAAAATAAATTGTTGACAATTACGTTGATTCTCATTTCTTATACCTAGTTATTAAAACCGCATTTAATTCCTTCATTGCCCCATGTGGATTTGGGAATTATTCCCATTTCGCCCCATCTCCACTCCATGAGGGTTTTTGCGCATTGATTGCATTGTTCTGATTATGAGCCATGGAGACTTGTTTTTATTCTCGGAATTCATCGACTCTTATTTGCACAATTGAGTTTTAATTGAAGGATTAAGGAAAAGATGACTCGAGATTGGCAGATAAAAGGGGATTTCCCTTTCTTTTCCTCCCCACGATCCTCGAAAGGGAAAAGTGGAATGTTTGTAATTAAATTACGAGGACAAATGCGATGACGTTGAGGTCGTTTTCCTCATTCCTGTTTAAACCTGGGATCTTTCACATATTCTCACTGTGATTATCTTACAGTCATATTTATATCCAATGTGGTGAGTGTGAGAGGAAGAAGCGAAGGACAGGGTCCGAGTCAATCCTTCAAACTCAAACGATTCCTCCTCAAATTCGCATATTAAAAATCTCCCTTCTTCAAATTCACTGTCTTTTATCATTTTAATTATTTCATTTTTAAGATCTCAGGGGCTTTATCACAATCAAGTTACCGAGTTGGAAGAAGGATATTTTACAACTAGTTATTACCAAGAAGTAAAATTCAGTGACTAATTAAATTACTAATTGTAATTGACTACCACGATTGTCACTACTGAAGAATCCATTTTTAATTAAATTAAGTTAAAAAGGATAAAAATGAAATTTATTTACGAAGCTTCAAATTTTGCTTATAATTCACTTCTACAGGTAAGCACTTTATAGTTTAATATTGATAGTGCCATTTAATTAAAGGAAATTAACAAATAATTATTCAATTTCACAGGCTCCTCTATATCATTTGGCCATTGAAGTTGGATTAATTCTTTGGGTTCTTTGGCTCATCGGGCGAAAAACCTATCATCTAATTGAAAAAGGAGAATTGACAAAAGAGGTTTTCCTTTTTATTAATTCAACAACTAGCTAATACATAGTAATTAATGAGATTAGGATATAATGGGTTTCTATTAAATAATGTTACAATGTTTCAGGAAGAAGAGGAAATCATTTGCGCATGGAAGCCGAAGGGTTTAATTGACAAATCCCGGATCTCTGAGTCTGATCCAAATGCCGGAGTTTGGGAGCCTTACGAAGGGCGACTTGGGAAATTCATGAAGGTGGAAGGGACGGAATTCCTCAACCTGGCCAGTCACAATTATCTCGGCCTAGCCGAAGATCCCTCCATTGAAAAAGAAGCCGAGAGATGCATTCGAAAATACGGAGTCGGCTCTTGCGGCCCAAGAGGTTTTTATGGAACTGTTGGTATGATCCATTAATTTTATTAACTATTAATTTACAGGGTGGTCAATATCTTCTTTCCGCTTTATTGAATTCCTCTTTTATCAACATGCGCTTCCCTTTATTTTCACATTTCGCTAGTTATTATTCAAAGTACACTAAAGTTTCATTAATTTATTTTGACCATCATAATTATTAATTAACTTGTATTAAGAACGTTATTGTTCCTTTAGCATGGGTGTCTTTAACCCCTAAAGTTAAATCCTTCTTATTCGACATTTATCTATCATCTGTGTTTTTTAAATCGATATTTAATAATTGTTTCAAAATTAGTTTAGTTTAAATGTTTATTATGTAAGTAGAATTATGAGCTTTGATGATTTAATCATGATAGTTTGTTTATAATATCAATAACAATGTCTTAAGTTACTTTATACTCTAAAAAGACAATGTAGATTTTTTTCACTAATTTTAATTAATTATAAGTTTTTTTAAAGGTTATTAAATATTGTATCATTTAACAATACGGAATATGCTATTGGATAGGGACATTAAATTTTGGATGTTAGATTGAGCGTAAGTTTAAAAAGAATGAAATTCAGCAAGGCGGAAAGAAGATTTTGACTACTCGGTACAACTGGGGATTTAAATATTTTATTTAATCTACATTTTAAAATTATAGACGTTCTCTTGCAGTTGGAAGAAGACATTGCCAGGTTTTATGGTCTTGAAGAAGCCGTTTTGTATGCATATGGATTCACAACAATTGCGAGTGCAATTCCTTCCTATGCTAAAGCCGGTGATCTCATTTTTGCGTAAGAATTAATTGTAAATAGTTCACTTTGTATTCTTATTAAGACTTTTGATTTAGCAAATCTAATTAATATGAAATGCGAATATTTCAGAGACGAAATGGTTAAGTTTGCAATTCAGAAAGGACTTCAAGCATCGAGGAGCAAAGTAATATTCTTTAAACACAATGACATCAAGGACTTTGAAAGACTTCTCAATGATCAAGCACAAATTGACAAAAAAGTAAATTAGATTTATATTTGAATAAAGCTTTTTTTAACAATCAATTAGTTAAGACTTAAAAGTATACGCTTTTTTTACACCTGGACATAAATCTTGATCTAGAATCCAAAGAAAGCGAAAAAGATGGGAAGATTCTGTGTAGTTGAGGGGATTTACAACAAGACAGGTGAAATGTGTCCATTAAACGAAATTTCAAATCTTTGTCGAACTCATCGAGTTCGTCTCTATGTGGATGAAGACATTTCTCTCGGAACTCTCGGGGCAACCGGACGAGGAATCACTGAACATCTTTCTGTCCCGGTAAATAATTACAATTAAAAATCTAACCACACATCCGTTACAAATTAAATCACTCTGATGAATCACGTTGCTTGCAAATAATCCAATATATCTAATCAAGTGTTAATGTTAAAAAGAATAAAAACGATTTCTCCAGATATCAAACATTGACTTCATCAGCGGAAGTCTTGAAAATTCCCTAGCGGCCTTTGGGGGTTTCATCGTTGGCCCGTCTTTCGTCGTGGATCACCAAAGACTCTCTGGCATTGGTATGTACTTGTGAAGCATCTAATTAATTAATAACTTATTGTTAGGAGTATTAATTTTGATTGTCAGGATATTGTTTCTCTGCCTCGCTCCCTCCGTTGCTGGCCGGGGCTGGAAGTCAAGCTTTGAGGCTCCTCGAACAAAACCCGCAATTTGTCCAAGAGCTCCAGTCAAACTGCCGCTACTTCCACAGGTTACTCTATTTCCCTATACAAAATGCAACGGTACATTCGGATGGATTCCTAATGGAACTTTACAATTGTGTTGACTTAGAAAACTATTGGAAGTTAAAGGAGTCGAGACGAAGAGCCACGAGTTGTCGCCGCTCAAACACATTTCATTCGTCCACTCCTTCCCAAGCCGAGTTGAGGAAATCGAAGCTCTCAAGAAAATTATTTTATACGTCAGTGGTTTCTAATGAAATGGAAAATTAGAAAAGTATGCTTGGATTGGTAAATATGTTTTGTTCCAGATGCGGGACTCAGAGCGTGTGGCGCTGCTCCAACCCGCGTACCTCGAAGAGGAAGAGTCGCTTCTTCTAAAGCCGTCGATCCGAATCGCAATTTCGCGTCTTCTCAGCCACGGTGAAATGGACCACGTGGTGGGCGGACTCCAACAGGCCCTGACCCGTCTCTGATTCCTCGGAATCATGTTGTACAAAAGTGCAAAAGTTAAATGCAAATAAAGAACTCGAGTCCAGAGCTCTAATAGCCAATCCTACCATGGAGTTTTAGCGTTACTCCGAGTTTTAAACTAGTTTTAAATAAAAAGTCATCCTACCATCGCGTTTTAGCTTAAAACGAGGAGTAAAGACGAGAATTTACGAGTAGAGACGAGAAAATTTACTCCCTCCTTGAACCTAGGTGTAAACTTAAAATCGAGAAGCAAAGTTTGGTAAATTACATTGAAAATGTGATTGAATTGCAAATTACTGGAGTGACTAAACTGCACCACTTTGCTCCACCCTATTTTTTTATGCCGAAATGACGGCTTTTGTCTCCTGATTTTGAAAACCTTTTGCCCCACCCACTTCCAATTGACCCTTCAAAAGTTATAAACGAAAATACTCAAAATTTGTGCCTCAACCTGGAAAACCCTTGCCCCACCCTTGTAACTACCTCCACGTGCATATTATGATTCACTGTCAAAATTCCACTTGCAAAAATTCCACTAGGTCAAAATTCCACTTTCATTAGTTCCACCTACAATAATACAAAGTAGATATGCAAATGATGAGGTATTTGCACATGAAATAAAAAAGTTTGTTTTTGATATCAACTCCAATTTTTGACCATGATTTATATTTAGCGTTGGCATTTCGTACGCTTTTTCTCAACTGATGCTACGAAACTACGAAACTACGAAACTACAAAACTATATTGGGAGAATTATAAGATGTATACAATTGCTCATAAATACCTTGTAAAATTTATATATTTATATGATTGCTCAAATTATCATTTTAAAAGAAGCTTTTAGAAATTATTATTTGATAAATAAAATAAATTAATCTTCAAAATTAAAGATATA
>VJMY01001317.1:0-14536 GCA_009869795.1 Neelides sp. FZ-2019 | reverse complement strand
AATAAACAAATTATAAAAAATAATAGTCAAATTAAAATCTTATAATGTAAAATTGATTATTTGAGAGAGAAATGATAGAAAAATATGGCTATAAATGTGAAGAACACATTGTTGAAAGCAATGGTTATCTTTTAAAAATGTTTCGAATTCCCGCTCCTGGAAAACCAGTTATAATTCTTTATCATGGAATTTTTTGTACATCAAAAGTATTTCTTTTACCAACTACTGGACACCCGAAGGATTCTCTAGGTCTTATCAAAAATATTAAAAATATCTACGAATATTAAAATAGTTTTATCATTAATATTAAATTAGTCATAAGCTCCAAATTAATTATATATTTTTTACTCTTATGAAAAAAGGATTAATGTTGGCAGCTGAAGGTTTTGATGTTTGGTTTTTTAACGCGCGAGGAAACCGATATTCAAATAAACATAAGCATCTTGATGAGAATTCCTATGAATTTTGGGATTTTTCGTAAGTTGGTTAATTAAGATTGTCTTCTCCACATATTCTGGCATGAATTTATATTTAATCATTATTATTTCATCTTTATTGTTGATCCATTTAAGCAGGAATAATTCTATTCAAATATTCTCGTGATTCGTGTAGCATATTGATAATAAATAAATAGTAAATAGGCCCATATATAAATTAATTTAAATCGTTTAATCACTAAGTAAATGATTAATATTTTTAAATAACTTCCATTTGAATATACAATTTTATGTAATAATGTGTAATTTTAAAAATTAATTTGTTAATTTGTCTATGCGAAGAGATTAATAATTTACAAAAAAATTGTTTGTTTGAAATTTTATAATTAATTAGATTTGATGAGCAAACTCAAGACGTCCTATCAACCATTGATTACGTCATTAAAGAATCGAATCAGAAAAAGATAATCAATGTTGGTTATTCCTTGGGGGCGATTCTTTTCTTTCGGGCCGTCGCTGTTTATCCAGAACTCAATGAAAAAATTGGGCTTTTCATCGGTCTTGCACCTGGTGATTCAAATCCTAACGCAAAGAGTCCTTTGTTAAAAATTTTTAATGCTTTTGCATTGCCTGAAATGGTAAAATTACCTATTCAAATATATATATATATACACTCATTCAAATTCAATTTTTTTAAAATTTTTTTCCATACAAAAAGCCGATTCTATTGATGTTGAATTTACTTGGTTCAAATGGAAAATTATTCACTCCGGTTCTAAAAAATCTCTTTCTCCCACTTTACAATCTCATTTGCCCCAATTTGTTACCAGTGTGTGATTTCGTAATTGATCTCATTACTGGTCCAAGCCCAAATTCAGTCATTGATGTAAGTTGATCTTTTTTTAAACTATTCAAAACTTAATTTAAGTTAACGCATTTATTTATTAAATTCTATTTGTGATATTTGAAAGGACGCAATGGAAGTGAATTTAGGTGAATTTCCGGATACAACTTCAGTTAGAACACTTATTCATGCATTTCAAATTGGTTTCATAAATAAATACAAAATCGCATATTATGATTTTGGAAGACGAAGAAATTTAGAAAAATATGGAACCCCAACTGTGCCTGTTTACGATCTATCTAAAATCACAGTACCATCTGCATTTTATGTAGGAAGTACAGATTATATTCTTGATCCAGAGGTAATTTAATGAAATGCAATTTAAATTAAATGACAATTAAATGAGAACATTAAACTATATTAATAGAAGTAGTTTTGTAATATCCCATAATATTGTATATACAATTTCTGAATTTAAAATTAAACTCTAAAGTGGAAAATCACTTTCGTTTACATATATGATTTAATCAAATATTTTAAATTAAAGGATCTCAAATGGATAGTTGCGCCAATGAAAAATGTGATCAAATTTGAATATGTGAATCCAAAAGGGAAATTTGCTCATCATAATTTTATTATTGATAAAGACGCTCCAGCACTTTTGTATAATCCTTTAATTTCTTTTGTTTATGATTTTTTGAATAAAACAATTTAATTATTTAATAATAAAAATTTGTAATCTCAATACTTTATTGAACAAATCGTTAACAAATTATAATTTTTAATTTCGATTCGTCAATCGAAGGAAAAGAATTAATATAATAATTATTTAATTAGTAAAGTAAATGACATTTAAAATATGTCAGTCAGAGATAGTTTGCATGTTAACAAATTTGACCATATTCAGTATTTATTCTTTAACAAAAACATATGTAACTTTAATGTAATCTTATAATGGAATTTATTTCCTTATTAATTGCTTAATAAGTTTTACAATTTACAGATTACCTAGTTACGTATACTTTTGTTACAGAATAATTATAGAATTTCGCCTGTCAAAAGTGACTAATATTTAGTGATTGTAAGTAATATGTTTAAAATGCAGGGGAGGTACTCTTATGACATAGAGTTATATATTACCTTATTCAATATAAAGTGGGATTGAAACCATGGAATTTTCATAAGCACAGAGACCCACATTATATTGAATAAGAACATTGAATCAATGAATGGAAATGAAAATCATTATAAGATTTCAGTGCATGAAAGTATTAAATTTCTTTTGCGTTTTATCACGGATTGAATTTTCCCAATATTGAATTTCACTATTGACTCACAAATTCAACATTGGGGGGGGGATAGTTGAAGACGAAATTAAAATCGAATAGGCGTTTTAGACACATTGAAGGTTTTTGCCATTTTCACTTCAATCATCGACATTAAACGATCTACTTATCTTAAAAATCTTCATAATGAAAAAATCATTTATATTCTCCCTAATTCTTCATTTGTGTTTTATTATTAAATTAACTTTATCAGCAAAGATTACAGGTTAATATGATTATATAAGATAAATAATTAGGTATAATTATAAATTAGTCATAATGATATTTTACGGATTTTTATTAGATTTTAATCGTTTGCGGAAGGATATTCTGAACGGCTATGATCGATTTGCATTGCCAAGTGAAGGATCATGGAATTCAACACGAGTTGAAGTTGGGTTTACATTAAGATCTTATGATTTTGTAAGCTTGCAAATTAAAATTACAATATATCAATTTGTTCAATTTATTTAGCCTTTTATGTGTCTATAAAGTTAAGCATTTTAAAGAAAATACTCATGATAATTTAATTCATTTATATCATTATGTCAAATTACATTTGGTTCATTGGTTTCAATTTAAATTTATTAATTTTTTTTATAAAGGATGATCATCGACAAGTTTTGAACATTTACCTGTGGACAATTTTAGTATGAAAATCTATGATTAATTATTTTTTGATTGTAATTATAAATTTCATTTATTTTTTAAAATCCTATTTATTTGGGTTTGATGAATGTACTGAAAGAAATATAACCGGTGTTTTTCCTAAAGGAATGGAATGACACTCATGTGGAGTGGGATCCAATAAATTATGGCGGAATTGATTCAATCACATTTACAGATCAAGAACTTTGGAAGCCTGACTTGTTTCTATTTAACAAGTAATTAATTGTCAATTGTTTTGATACCTTACGACCAACGACACAATTTCAAACTATTAAAGTAATGCAGATTATATTTTTCATCAGCTTGGATCCGAATAATGGCGACAACGATCAATTTCACTTGAGCACAATGCTCGTGGCTCGACACCACGGTCATATTAGTTACATTCCCCCAACCAAGTTCGACATTGCTTGTAAAGCAGATCTTCTCTATTGGCCCCATGACTCTCGCAATTGCCAAGGGACTTTTGGTTCTTGGACTCATTCGGGGAATGAAATTTTACCTGTGCTAATACATGGCGGAGATGTAAGCTCAGTATTATCACATTTTTATAAAATTTAAATTTTTAATTTAAATCAATTTATCATCACGTTTAAATGTGTAATCGTAATCCAAAATTAATCCAATTGATATTTGGAAGTTTAAAGATTTTGTATCGAATATTTTTGAAATGTTTGATTATTTTACTTTGTGAATGATTGAATGCACATATTTAATAATGTATATTAATACTGTAAATTGATAAAAAAATAAATGAATTATTCATATTTAGATAGAAATTGATGCACAAACTGTTGAAAATCGGGAATGGGAACTTGTGAAATCCTCAGCACAGAGCTGGTATTTTTACTATGACGGCGTTCCTTATCATGATGTGAAAATTAATTTTGGGCTTAAAAGAAGATCAACAATTCACACTGTTGGAATTCTCATCCCTGCCTTGATCATCGTAGCTTTTGTTCTTCTCTCCTTCAGACTCGGTTTTGCGAGAGAGAGATTCGCCCTTTTGAGAGTCACCGTTGCACTCAACGTCTTCTACTTTTATTTCATTTACTCTGTTTTGCCCAACAACGGTGATTCAGTCCCCTTAGTTTGTAAGTCTAATTCTCCATATCTTACATTTATTTTAAATAATTAGACAAAATCACATTAAAATGTTATATTTATATTCCAATTTCTAAATATTTAGAAGTTGTATATTTAAAAATTCTTAAATATCTAGGAATTAGGATATAATAAAATATTTATTCAAAGACGATTTATTCAATTTTTCCATTATTAATTATAATTAATTGCATAGAATTTATAATTGTGAATTTAAAATTTAAATATTTTTTGTTTTCAGTGATTTTCTACAAAGATTCTCTTTTGATGAGTTGCGCCGCATACTATTGGACCGTCGTATTTCATTGTTTAGGACGGAAAGAAGGGGAAGTTCCTCTGCCGTGGAGTATGATGGCGTTCCTTAAAAATTGGCCGGGTTTTCTCCTCTGCGTTGGGAAAGAGGAAACTCGAAGGATCGACGAAGTCGTGGATGTGGAGTCGGCAAACGGAAGCCAAGCAAAATTAAATTCCCAGTCGCTGTCAAGTGACTGGAATTTCCTTGTACGGTTTCTTGATCGAATCATCGCCATCATTTACTTTTGCATTTACATCTCGCTTTATTGTAAAATTATTTTCTAATTTAATTACTTTTCACTTGTCAGTATCACATTATAATTTTCATATGAAATTTGCATTAATTTGAAGACAATCAGTTAATTAAAAACATTAAGGTGTAAAATTAAATTATATGTCAACTATTAAAAGCTGAATTTTCTTTGATTCTGTTATTTTTCATCTTGATGTTTTCTTGCTGTAATTTCTTTCTCTAATAAACCAAATATAAAAGTTTAAACTATCATATATAAGTACTACTCCATGATTATTAAATTAAAATAATACTAAAATTCATTTATTCTCATTTCCAGCATTTAAGCGTTCAAAAATTCAAATATAACATTTCTTAATTTTTTCAAAATTTGGACAAAACCCGGCCAATTTCTAAGACTTATTACACTGACATTACAATTCTGAAATTCTGATTCATTAAAAAATATTTGTCATTCAATCGTCAATACGTTTATTTATTCAATAATATTTTTGAATACTACTAGTAAATACATACGTAATAAAGTACATAAAAATGCATATAGCTATAATGTTATATTTACTGATATTTACAGTAATTGAATAAATGCAGGGGTAATGAGAGAAATGATATTTAAATTGTCCAGTAGCTGACCATACGATTGCTTTGAGAATAAATGCCTTAAAGACGCCAAGAGCAAGTCCTCGTCTATTTTGAGATTGTTGTTCGAGGGCGGTGATGTGGGCGGAGTGGGACCAGGTTGTTGTCGTCGTATGGGGAGTTGGAAAATCCTTAGGAGGAACCTGTCCTCTTCTTCTTTCAATGGGAGCAAATTCTCCTCCAGGTCTTCACCCCCACAAGGGGAGACGAGCAGGAGAGAAGCGACGAGAACGAGGAGGTAAAAACCCATGGCGACTCTTCTACATGTTCGACTCTCAGTCACAAACTGACTCATCTAATTTCCTCTGCCTCTTTTCAACTCTCTTCTGGATTTGGCTCACTTTTACAATATGTTTATTCATATTATTCATATAAATGCATGAACCATATACACACATCGAAACATCAAAGTATGTATTTTATTTAATTATATATATATTTTTTATATTATATTTACAATATCCTCAAAGTTGGTTTTTTATGCTTTCATTTCATATCATAAATTCCTCCATAAAGTCTGTATGGCTCTAGTCTTATGTATTTTAAGTACAGGTATATGTATTATGGGAGTATAGTCATTTATTAGACTTAAATTTTAATAGTTTAATATAAAATATATGCAATGTCCATGAGATTTTGAGTTCTATGTGTATTAAACACGTCCATTATTTTTATTCTTTACATTGCATGTTTGGAATTAACACGGAAATTTTTTTAACTGCTTCTGCTTATGCCATTCACGATAGAAATTGTCTACATAGAAAATGCATATTTTTATCAACTTGAAGGATTTGAACACATCGAGTGTTCAAATTAGTAAGTTTAACATTAAATTCTTTTAAGAGAATATTTGGTAAAGAAATTTCTCGTAGTCAACATTAAGAATATGCATACTTATAGGAGGAAAAAAGCCATTGGCCATTATAAATCTATTTTAAGTTAAATATTCGAATTGCCAATGAGTTGAGGTGAATTAAGTATTTCTTTGAAGGTGGAGAGAAAAACATGTTCATATTTCATGTTCCACATTACGGCGTTTTTTAATGGAGTTCTGAGAAATTTGCCTTTCGAATCATTTCCCAATGACTCACTCGTTGAACTAGTAAGTTCAAATGTACAAAAATAGCAAGAATTTAAGGCGGAATGGGAATCAACAAGGAAAACTGCGAAACACCTTTAATTTTCCCAAACGCATTTTAAGACCATTACACATGTGAATTATCAAATCATAATAGCTTAATAGCCTAGAAAAGTTAAATAGTTAAATTTGCTTAAACTGGTCTCAATGAATATCTGGGAGGAATTCGATGAATAGATAGCCTTACTAGTACATGAAATTCAATATAATAACAATATTAAAAATCATTCTATAAAATTCCTACTTTCTCATATAAAGTTTTTAGTTTTCTACGTATTTAAAATTTTAATTCGCATATTTATATTTACAGTGAAATAAATATTAATTCTTGATAATACCAAAAGCTCTTTTCATACAAATGCATTATTCTCAAAAGCTATTTAACACTTGTTTCGATCACAAGGCGGTTCCCGCAGTAAAAATTCTTTGTATTGATGAGGCATAAACAAAGAAAACGTAATTGAAATTTTAATGAACTTAATTATTATCATTACCTATTCATAGTTTTGGTCTTTTGGTAAAAGTCAAAACTTTTTATTATGTTCAACTCTTTTCTTTCCCTGATTTCATATCAATACGTAACAATCAATATGTTATACGATGTTTAATGTTTTATGCATATTATATTTATATACAGTACGTATATCTGGTATATACATAGCATTTATTTAAGCATGAGCAGCTCTTCATTATTGGTTTGGTATTTACTAAGTAAAAAAGACTCGAATCCTTTGATTCGCATGTGAATGGGCAAGCGGTGAAGTTTGGCTCCTGGGCCTGTATTATTCAATAGGAGTTGGCTGATCGCTTTGGGTCTAGAGAATTTGATTTCTCTGTCTGCTGTGTGTGAGAAATTGGGTTTGAGGAGGCGTGCGAAAAGTTGAGTGCAGGTGCACCGACGTGCTCCCTCGTCTGGAGTTCACTATACTCTCTCTCTCTCTCCTTGGCGTATTCAACTCCACGGCTTATTCCATACTGTATACACAAGGTTAGTTTAAAATAGATCCGGCTCACAAACATCTCCTTAATCTTATTACAATAAGAAGTAGTGTCTTTCACTATCAAATCATTACTTAAGATACTCTCTATATAAAAACAACTACTTTCATTCATAATGATTTTAGGTGATATAATATCACTCATATTTATTTTTTATAGAACTACCTATTATTGAAGTTAAAATATAAACTATTTATTATTTAATAACAACTATAGTTAAAATTCGGCTAAATTTCAGTTTACCAGCACACTTTTCTGAGTATAATAGGTTTTTACATATAAAACCAAATCCAAACCTAACCTAGCAGAATAGAGAATAACTAGTAATACATAGAAAAGTCCTATACTGAAAATTTTCTAAGTCCCCGTGCTAGTAAACTCAAATTGAGCCTAAAATATATTATTGTCAAATCAGTTGTTTTAAAAATCCACCTTTTGCAAAATAGATATTTACTCTCCGTTACAAAGATCTCCGCCTGACCTTTTTTATTTTCATGGTACCTATGAATCTTAGCAAAATGTTTATAATAAATTCAAGAATATAATTTTTATGAAGAAAAATATAATTTGAACAAATATTATTTAATAGATAACACTTTAGCGATTCCAGCGTAATTTTTCCAACATTTCCATGAAATTAAAAAAGGTAGGCGGGGATCTTTGTTAGCCACAGTAGATGCATTGACGTGGGATTAACATACATACAAGTTAGCGTTGTATAAATGTCAATACACGCATAGGAATTTGTTAATTAAGAAGTGTGTATTTAAGCTACAAACAGTTATTTTAGATGTCAAAAACTAGGCGGTTGAGTCAGACTGAATAAATAATTAGACAGCGGAATTGAGACGAGTTTCTTAATATTTCCTCTCGGGTTTGTCAGAACTCGTTTATTTGTTTAGGGCTTTAAAGAGAGAGTGCCACTGTGTTTGAGTGTAAGGAGAAGGTGAATGAAGATTTTCTATTGATTTCCCCCTTTCCACTTTGCTCTGGTGGGTCCTCCCGAATTTGCGCCGCTAAATTTGACAATTGGGTGAGAGAGAAGAGCGAAGGCCCTTTTGAGCCAAACAAATCAAATGAACTAGTCAGATCCTCAATTCTCCCTTGACTTTAATCTTTAATTCTCATTGTGATGATGAATAGGTGCAAGGGAAGGGAGTGAACTGTGATTTATCAAGTTATCTTTCTTGTGATTGTCGACAGCTTTAATGAATTCAATGTTTTGAACTTTACTAGTGGGTTAGTAATGTGATTATTCAACCGTGTGATTATTATCTAGTTTTACCAAATATTTTAATTTACCCTTATACCTACATATATATTTTTTAAGTATGCAACAGAGTTTTGAACTTGGAACTACGAATGATTTGAAAACGTCAAAGTCTCAATTCGCAAATGTAAGTCAATTTATCATTTCTTCTACCACTACCAATAAGATAACTTAGATATATAATATCAGCAATAAGATCTGATGCGAAATTCATCAAATAGACGTCATATTATATGTATTCATTATATCAATTCAATATCTACTATACTTTTATGAAAAATTAATTAAATTCGAGTTATTGTTAATTTAGGCTTTAAAGGAAAATGAAGAAAAGAAGAATAAATTGAAGAAGTTAAAAGAGGAAGTCGAAAGGCTGAGAAATGAACTTCAAACGCTTCATGATGCAAATGTAAGTAACATTTAAAAAAACTTTTTACAATAATCTCATTATATTCTATCCATATAAAAAGTCAATTGCTTAATAATATAGCGAATAACTTGATAATTTAATACTTCATTAATAAAATTACAGAGTTGAATTAATATACTAAGTTCGGGCTATTGCATTAAGCATTTAACCATGGTACTTATCACTTTTATCCCACACTTATGTGTACGTCAAATTTTCTTGGTATATTTCTCAAGCTTTTATGCTCTTCAAATGTTTAAGACCTGAAGGCCAACTGCTAAAATTTTATATATACCTTATATTATATAGCTACTTTTAAAATCTAATAACATGATAAATAAGGATTCCTGAATAAGTCGGAAGAATTCTCACATCTTCATTATCAATTCACTACTGCTATCAATTATAAGAAAAAAACTTGACATTTACAAAAAATAAGCAGAAGGAAAATGAATCAATTTAAGATGATAATAATACTAATTAAAAAGAGCTGTAAGTAATAATAATTGTATTTTGTGACACAGAGAGAATTATTTGACGTGTTAAAGAAGATCAATGGTTCATTGCCATACATCGAATTTCTCCATCCATCTGAAGTTATCGGATTTCTTCGTCTGCTCCCACAAGGAACGAATTACGAGACGGGCGTGAAGAGATTGAATATCAGCCTGCAAAGTACAACTGCCAATTATTCTATGATTAGAAGATAAAAGCCTCTTTGGAGAACTCTTTTTAGTTAAATGGTTCAATTTAATGTGAGTTAATTGACCTCATTCTGATTCCATTCATGCAGGGATCATTGAATTAGAGAAGTGTGCTCTGGAGGAGGAAGAGTCATGGAAGCGGGTGGAAGCCGAGTCGGCGGGTCTCCTCATTTCGAATATTAATGTCAAGGAGGAATTGAACGGAGGCTCCAAAGTCACCGTTGGTGGTGCCGGTGAGGACGAAGCCCTCATGAACAACTCGTACCCGCCAACAATGATGGCGAATGAGGCCCTGGTCATTCACGGAGCGAGGAAGAAATATGGAAAGACGCTTCTACTCAATGATTTTCACATGAGAGTCAAACAGAAATCAATGTATGGACAATTCAGTTTTCCTCATCCACTTGATGAATTCAATTAAAAATTCATTTTGCTAATTATTGTGGCTTACAAAGATCTCCGCCTGACCCCTTTTTATTTTCATTGAAATGTGGGGAAAATTACGCTGGAATCGCTAAAGTGTTAACTATTAAATAATATTTGTTCAAATATGTTTTTCCTCATAAAAATCATATTCTTGAATTTACTATAAACATTTTGCTAAGATTCAAAGGTACCATGAAAATAAAAAAGGTCAGGCGGAGATCTTTGTAACGGAGAGTAAATATCTACATATGCTTAAGCAAGCAGTTGCAAAATATTGCGAAATATTTGCTAATCTTGTATGTAGATCATGCCAATATTCTAAGTATTAATATTCCAAGATTTAGTTATTTTTTAATTTGTTTAGATATTGTTTAATTGGTGCGAGTGGATGTGGAAAAACTACGATCCTCTCATGCATTGTTGGATTGAAGAAATTGGAAAGTGGGAGCATTTACTACTTTGGAGAAGAATCTTATGGATTGAATGGGAAACAAGTAGGATATATGCCGCAGGTGAATTTTACAGATAGCATTTTTCACTATTGTCTTTAAGTTAAAAAGAAATCTTTTTCTTGATTAAATCTAAACTGAATGAGACTGAATGCGTGTTTATTTAAATTAGGAAATTGCATTGTGGGGCGAGTTTACAATAGGCGAAACAATGGCTTATTTCGGGCGAATGAATAAAATGGACAGCGGGGTTGTTAGAGACAAAACTCAATTTCTTATCGACTTTCTTCAACTTCCGCCGAAGAATCGGACAATTCACTCCCTCAGGTTTTAATAAACTTTAAGAAATGACTTGCAAATTAATCTGTTTAAATTATTTTACAATTACAATTTATTGATTAGTGGAGGACAACAACGTAGAGTTTCCTTTGCAGTTGCCCTTCTTCATCAACCGCAATTCCTCATTTTGGATGAACCGACAGTCGGAGTTGATTCGGTTTTAAGAGAATGGTAACAAAATCTCTTGTATTATTCTAAAAGTTAAATAGCCCTATTACATTACCAACCACCAAGATTATAACAATGGCTAAATTACTAACATTATTAGTACATAATTAGTAATTTAGACTAAATATGTATATTTGTATCAGTCAGTAATATTTATACAATTTTAGTTCTGTTAATGTTAAATTGTTAAATAATTAAATTTTTGATTGAATATCAGTATTTGGGGCTACTTGCGGGAGTTGACCTACGAAGGATGCACGGTTTTGATGACGACTCACTACATGGAAGAAGCCAAGCGAGCCGACGTGGTTGGATTGATGCGCTCCGGCCGACTTCTCGCCCAAGACTCGCCGCTCAAACTCACCAAAGCTTTCAATGCAGATTTGGACGCCGTGCTCCTCGCCCTGTCAAGGGACGACGACCAGAAGGAAAAGGCTGAGATAACGGAGAAAGCCCTCAAGAGAAAGAATTCGAACGCGAAGAGAATTCCCCCTTCCACCGTGTACAAACTCGAAATGAATCATCTTCATGCCCTCATCATCAAAAATCTCATTTACATGTGGAGGAACATTGGGTAATTCTAACACCTAAACACTCTTAAGATTATTATTATTATTAGCACTATTAATTAAATAGGAATTTTACCTGAGTATTTTAATTTTAGTTTTATGACAATACTTGGATTTCTCCCCGCCGTCCAATTGGCATTATTTTGTGTGACAATCGGCGGGGATTTCCTAGACCTCGATCTCGCTTATGTGAACCATGAAACGGATAATTGTTCGGTGCCTTTGAAACCCTGCATCAACAAGGATTTCTCTTGTCGCTATTTGACTTATTTGGCACAGAATCATTCGGTCATACTAGTAAGCCAATTAAGAATTCTCTCTATAATTTCTAATTGCCAATTTGTCAAGTATTCTATTATCTAATGATGAGAAGAAGCAAGAAGTCACTATTTATTAAATAGGTAATGCTTCTGATGAGTTTCTTTATATTCATAATTTTCTCATATCAATGATTTTAGCACAAGTATGACAATGAGAGCGAGGCATTGTTGGCAGTACAAGCTGGTCAAGCATGGGGCGTCATTTCCTTCGGACCCAAATTCTCAAAATATGTAATAAATAGAGCAGAATCGGGTCATTACGCTGATCAAGAAATGATTGATGGGTCAAGGATCAAAGCAAGACTCGACATGTCAAGTGAGTTGTTTTATTGACTTAAACATAATAAGTTAATGCTTTTTAATTACTTTCATTTGAATTTGTTTAATGTTTAATTAATAGTTATTTATTTTTAAAAAATTCCAGATCAGCAAATAGCCTATACAGTAAAGAGGATGTTATTAGAAACTTATCAAAGATTCGCCAAAAATCTTGCCCGGTGTCATTTAGAAGCAGACGTCACTGGTCTTCCTATCAAGGTAAAACAACATGAAGCTCTGCCTTTACGGAATGCAATATCTTTATAACATTTTACTATACTTAATGAAATTTCAATTGTTTAAGTAATTTTAATTAATTAATGAAGTTTTTATGAAATAATTCTCTTTATGTGCAACCTAAATATACCAATTATGATGACCTATTATTTGATTTCAGTTTGACGAACCAATTTATGGAGATGAACATCCTGTTTTTAGCCATTATATCGCACCAGGGGCGTTGCTCACGTAAGTTAAATTGTAATATTGAAGCGTATTACTTAATAGGAATTGTTTGTTGATTAAAGAATCATTAGTTTTTGTTTTTTTCCCACAGGACGATATTTTTCATGGGCGTCGCCCTGACTGGTCAAATTCTGATATCAGAAAAGAAAGGCGGGATGCTGGAACGGTCCTACGTGGCGGGGATGCGACACTCTGAGTTGATCCTTTCACATCTCGTCACTCAATCCATCGTTCTCTATGTCCAAATCACCATCGTCTTCTCATATCTTTTCGCAGTCATTCAGCTACCCTTTAGGTGACTCTTAGTTTCAAAACTTTAAATACTTACCAATTAATACTTCATAGTATTTCTTTGTATTTATATAGTAATTTCATTTGGTTAATTTAAAGTTTGTGTGGTTTTTTAGGGGCCCTATATCAGCCATTGTTTTACTCACAGTCTTACAAGGCTACGTTGGAATCTTCCTAGGTAAACAATTATCTTGCCGTTTTTAAAGAGCTCAATTACAAATTCTCCTCTTGTTTATTAATATTAGCATATTTCATAGAAGAAACAACTACTTTATTAATTTATAATTTAACTTTAAGGATTTGTTGTGACATCGTTTGCTGCGGATGAAAGTCAAGTGCTCCAAATCTCTCTCATGATATTCATTTTCAACTTTCTTGTATCCGGTAATTATATTCAAGCACTATAAATCTCATTCATATTATAGTAAATAATTAATTAATTTCTAATAAATTTTAGCAATTAAACGACCAAAAATAATTAAGAGAACTGAATGTGAGGTTTATTTATAAAAAGACTAATTAGAGTATAATTGTTCTGCAGGTGCGTTGTGGCCCTTGGAAAGCATGCCGCGTATTATGAAGGTGGTCGCAGGAACGATGCCGCAAGCGGCCGTTGGCCCATTTCGCTCCATGATCATCAGGGGTTGGGAAATCGGACATCCGCTGGTCTTCCCTGCTTTCATCTCCTCGCTGGCCTGGATCCTCTTCTTCATCCTCGTCATCTTCATTGAGCGGAGAGTCAATAACTTCCTCAGAAATTGAAACTCTTTCAATTTAATTTATCGTGCAGAGCAATAAACGTTCTTCTTCCAAGTTATTCAACATAACAAATAAAATAAATATTGTATTGGAAATTACAAGCATTTCACTATGCAATTAATTATGTAATAATAAAAACAGTTAAAAATAATATTTGGATCCAAAAAACATTTATTACATAATTCCACGTGACATTTATACCTATCCATAGATGGGTAATCGAAAAATAAATGTAGTTGAACTATCAACTACTTTTGAAAAATGTAGTTCAACTACAACTACCAACTACTTTCAATATTTTGGTCTCAACTACCAACTATAACTACTGTAGTTCAACTACATTTTCA
>VJMY01001316.1:0-14558 GCA_009869795.1 Neelides sp. FZ-2019 | reverse complement strand
CATATGATTTGCTTTTTCTTTATAACATTGGAGTAAATTTGGATGCGGGGAGTCGAAAATGAGAAATGGCCGATGAATCCCCTTCATGTGGAGACCAATTTTCCGCTTCAAATATTTTAAGGGAAAATTTGATAGAAATTGTAATTGGAGTCATCTCAGTTCTGGTGGCTAACAGCCAAAGAGTCTTCAACTACAGAAAACAAACGTCTTTCCATTGAACTGATGGGTTTTAGAACCCCATATGGAACGTGTCCTCTTAAATATTTACTCACTTCATTTTCAACGCATATCCCTTATTCCAGTTTAATTGTATTAAAGACAATTTCTTGCAGGATTTCAAATCTTGAACCAAGAATTTTCTTTTTTTGTTAAAGCTCATACAAAATAATAAGATAAGAAATTAAAATTGAATTATGAATATGAATGAAGTAGAGTCTATACATATAATTTGCACAATGAGACATTGGAAGTATGACGTCATGCCCTTAAACCCTCATAAGAAATACACGCAAATTTATATCTACGCCAGCCCAGTTAGCACTATCTATTAACGCTGTTTGATAGAGCAAAAAAAATACACAAAATCACTATCTCAGATAGACCTAGTTAAATGGGCCGAATTAACTATTAATTAACGAAATATATCGCGTGGATTTTGGATGGAAGAATTTTTAATTTTCTTGAAAAGGGTTGTATACTGTACAACTCTCGCGGACAGAGCCAGTAATTATAATGTAAACAACCAAAAGCCAGAAACCGAGAAAAAATATTATGCAAATTAAAACTTAATAATATAGACTTGGCAGTTGGGTATACATATTGTAATCATAATGTTAATATTTACTTTAACTAGCTTCATACAAGTTTTATAAAATAAATTTGCATAATACCCGTAATTAAAATTAATAAAATCTCTTGTTTACCTTGTAAGATTTCTCTTCAATGGATTTTTTAAGATAATGATCTCAATATTTCTTAAAATTAAGATAGTGTATATAAGAAACTATCTACTACGAAACTACTATAGTAAATGGATTGAAACACTCCATGTACTAAGGAAAATTTATAGTGAAAGAAAGGAAGAGATCGGATTCTAGAGCGAAAACAAAATAAAGACCAGCAAATTTGAAGACTATAACATAAATACCTATTATACATAAATACCAAGTAAATAAATAAGCATTTGAACCAAATAATGAAATTTTTACGTCTTCAACTAATACTTCAACTTTGCCAGGGGATGTAAATATTGAAAGAAATTAAAGGATACTGACATTTTAATTAAAAAACTCTTTCCCTTTTCTGAGAAGAATAATGTAATGTGTTGTTATCATCATGGTTTCAAGTTTTCAATGCTTATCTTTCATCATTATCGCTCTCATATTCACAGTTCGTAGAGGTAGAATTCTTTATGCAGACTTTAAATACGGAAAGGAGAAAGTAAAAGAGTAGTGAATACCTAACACCCGACACATTTTTTACCCGACATGGGGCGTAATGAATACCGCCTACTTCAAGCGACATTCAATTTGAATGAGGTTAGGTTAGATTTAAAGTTAAAATATGCCCCGTATCGGGTAAAATGTGTCGGGTATTGTGTAGCCACCTAAAAGAGTGAGTGCTTACTGAATGTGAACGTGTGGTCCCACCAGTCACTTTTACAAATCCAGGCCTTGAGGTCATCGGAAGTGAAGCGTATGATGGAGGCTGGCGGAGCCACGAGAGTCCGAATGACCAATAAAGCCGTGAACATTGCCACGATGATCCCGAGACGCTTCATTAAGTCGAGATCTGTTATCTTTACGGCCTTCGCCGATCGAACTCGAAATATTACAGAGATCCTATGGGTCACAGGGAAGGGGAAATTTAATTAAATATTTCTAGTACAAATTGTTTGGCTTCCGGCTTACGATGAATTTTCACTCTCTCAGAGTTTAGAAATTCAATATAGCCAAAGGCGAATGTCGAAACAAATTGATGCTGTAAGGTGTTGACGTATATAAAAGTTAACTTGCTTTCCCTTTATTCCAAGTTATTTGAAAAATGAGACACATGAATTATGGCTCAAGGTTCATAAATTATATTTGAAAGGAGTCTTTTGAATGTTTTTCATAAAAGTTCAACATTGAACCATCAATTTGTTAAGGCTTTCATTTACAATTTGAATGAAAAATAAAGGAAGAATGTTATACTATGTATTCGAGTAATATCAGTCAGTGATATTTGTATCTCAATAATTTAGCTATAATTTAAAATTTATCTCATTCAAAACTTGTATTCATTATTTTAAGATTTAGTTTATTTTTAGTAGGGTATTACATTTATGAATGAAAAATCAACTTCTTTGATTTTTTAAAGAAATCTTTGAATAGAATTTAGTATAGAAAATCACAACGTGACTATCTGTAATGTAACAATACGATAGTATTATATTTGTAACTAGTTAGTTTATGAAAATATACTTTTAATTTGGAATATGTATGTACCTTGTAGCAATTTCTGTATGTAATGTATATTATACTTATGATTATGATGTATCCCAATTCTTTAATATTTAGTATTTATGTATACTGAATACTGATATAACGTAGTTACTCTATTTATCTTATTGTATTTGTGTAATGTGAAGGTACGTTACAAGAGTATATTACTTACATAATAATTTGTATATAGTGCATAATACACACAAACACCCACACTCTCCCATTCAATTTACTTGAAAAAAGATGAAAGCATTCTGATTTAAAAGAATTCTAGAAGAAAAAGAGAAAATCCGTGATCTTTGAAGAGGAAGAAACAGATGAATGGATTCGGTTTAAAAGAAATCTTTCATATGAATCCAATGATCGTGACTCGGAGTAACTCTTTTTTTTATAAAAGTATTATTGCTATTAAACGGCCCAAGCCCAAACCAAGAACAAACGTCCTTCAAAGAAAACCCAAAGCTCTACTCTAATGATGATTGAAAATTACTTTCTCTAGAAAATTACTTCAATAAAATTGTCTTTGTATTAATAAAAGATAAAAAGGATTTTACTATTAACAACTTCCTCGGTATAATAACAGGCTTACCTAAATTTTTACCATTACTTTTGCGTCCAATTAAATTTAATGAGTTTGTGTTGAATAATTTGATAAACTGTAAATGTATAGTACCATTGAGGTTCAGAGTGTTTAAGATTTTCACTAGCTATATTCGATTTTCATAAAATTGAAGTATAATTTTGATAAGTATGAATTTTGAAAAAATCTAATTAAAAAACCTAGTTGGCATAATAATAGTAACTCGATAATTTTAGTATATTGTCGTATTTTTAATTGAAAAAGTGGTTGAAATTCTGATTTGAAAATGTGTAGGCACTGTTTATTGCATTTTATAATTTAAGTATAAAATATGCATTTAAATCTGACTCAATAATTCAAATTGAAAGGCCAAGATAAATAGTGCTTTGTCTTTTTTAGACTATGAATTTTTGATTAGAAGAGATGAAACAAATTGCTTACCTCCAAGTTTTGAGCATAAGGGCTCCGTAGGCCAGAGAGAATCCAATTTCTCTCAACCAGACCCTCAACGTACATGTAATGATCGATGGACTAGGATACATGACAAGGATCTGGAAAATTAATTTAAGTGCATTCATTATACATGGTATAAATATCCATTATTACCCCCCTTTGAAAATTCCGAAAGATCATAGAGGAATTCATTTGATGCCAACCAAACATACTCGACCCAAACCAATAAACTCGCTTTGACTTTAATAAAGATAATGATAGGCCGACCTTTGACGAGTCAACAAGGAATCTGAATTGCACAGCAGACACACACTTAAAACCTAAGCCTCGACAAAACCAAACAGAGTGGATGCCTATAAGTTTCCTGTTTAAAGAAGTTGAAGGAGAATGAGATTTTTGTGCTAAGGATTAAACTTTCCTTACTCTTTGCCGTTCAACAACAATCGAGGAGAAAGTCTGAGGAATTAAAATTGAGCCTTCAGGGACACAAATCAGGATTTGGAATGAGGGAGAGAAAGGAAGGAAAAACAAATCTAATCAAAGATCGTACAAAAGGATCCTTCCAAACCACTCAATCCACCCCAGAGATTTCAGCTTAGCATCCGCCGAGAGTTCCGAGTCTATCTATTCCATATTGGGATGATGAGAGAAACCCGAGAAAACCCAACTACGTTTATTGAATATTTAAAGCCCATTTAATCACCCAGTACTTGAGCTTTTAATACTTTACAACAATTACTTCACTCTGAACCTCGAATTTGAATAATTTCAAATTCATATTTATGGACCTTTTCCTTTCCAGGGCCTCATTCGTATTCATAACCACAATGCATAACCATCAATCCTCTCAACGACTCTTAAACCAAAATTGATTTCTGATGTTTATTAAATTAATTAGAGCATCTCAGTAAAAATTTATTAGAAAGGATTTTTAATCCTTAATTTTAATGTTGTACATTTCGATAGTAAATCATTAGTCTCGATTTATTCAAATTTAAGTAGGTTTATAAGTAACAGTTATTAATGCTCATGATTATGATGTCTATAAATCAGATTAAGTACGTGAAGATAGGCAGCATTTTAGTGTGATTTTATGCACCTTGGGTCGGAAGGAAAATTAACTTTATTGTCCTCCTGGCCCCAATTAAGTTTAAGAGATAGCAGTTTATTCAAATAAACGAGAAACTCCATAAACCAAATGCTTTTTTCTTCTTTTTGAGCGAATTTGTCATTACAAACTAAAATGTATCACGAACTATTTCAATTGTTTAAATAAATTAAATTATGTTTTTTAAATAAATATTTACAACTCACGGTACAATAAATTAAAAAGGCTCCAAGGACGATGAATCGAAGTAGGACGGGACTTGCAGCTCGAACAACCTAAAAAAGCAAATCATACTGATAAAATTTCCCTAAAATTATAACTCCTTTCATTGCTTTACTTAAATTTTTGTTTTAAAATTATACTAAATCTCTTGTCCTTTGTTAGAAGTTAAATTAAATAAATAAAGTAATTACTTTAACTTCCGAGTACTTCCATGTGAAGACGGCAATTAAAGGGAGCATGGCAATGTTAGCACATTGGAGTGCCAGGATCGGAGTTCTCATAAGCCAGTTGAGGGCAATCATGCAAGGACGGTCATCAACGCAGGTGTCGCATCCTTCCTTGCATTTCAAGCAGACGAACCGATCTTCCTCGTCGTAGAGCGTCGTTTCGTTCTGGCATAATGTATAATTCATTTAAAGCATAACGAACCATTAGGTCTTCATTAACTATTTACAACTCCCAACTTCCACATTCTTCCGACCCCGAGAGTGAGAAGAAAAGGCGAGCGGAAGCAATCAATAATGATGAAATTAAAGGGATCTAAGATACTCATTTCTCTACTTTAAACTTTTATCTGTGGGAAGCGGGAGGAAGAGGAGTTGAAAAGAAACCTGAGCTTCTTGGACTTGGAATATAAATTATTCAAGGCTTCAAAGAAATTCGCTCATTTTCATAGCCATTAGAATTAATTATTGTAGAATAGAAGGGAGTTAATTTGATTTAATTGTTCTTGACGCGGAGACATGAGGAGGAGAGAAAAGAGGAAACGAGAGAAAGGTCTCGAGAACTTTTTCATGGATGAGTGGAGTTTAGAGGGTCATAAACTCGTCATTTCCTCCCGCTTTTGTCAGGGCTTAAATAGGAAGTTAAAGTATAGAGAAAGGGGGTTAATGAGAACAGCACACACTTGGATCTTCTTCTCGTATTCCTCCTCGAGCAAAGTCCCATTGTAGAACTTGATTGTAGAAGATACATTGGGGAAGTAGAAGCCCGCCCGGCACTCACAGCGGTAGCTCCCACGGCGAAATCCAAGCCCTTTGATGTGAACGCACTACATTAGAAACAATAACCCTCGTTATTTACACTCCTTCTCAACTTACCCGAATTTAATTTAATCATTCAAAGACAAACTTTGGTGACTAATAGTAAGTATTTACTTTGTTCATTGAGTCAAGCTCAACTTTGACGGGCTTGAGTTTGATATTTAAAAAATTGTCCAAAAGTATTTTAATTAATTGATTGAATAATGAATAAAAAATAAAAACTTTAATGAATGTTTTGACATTTTTTGTATTAGTTTGAACATGATCGAAAATACTCTACATAAGCAATAACCTGTTGAATTATATTGAATCTTGTATAAAATAAATTATCTTGGGCAAACTTTTTTAAACAAAACTCGAATACAGAGACAAAAATAAAGGGAATCGTAAATTTTTTCCGAGTTATCTTTTTTTCTGCATTTAATTAGCAAAACTATTAAACTACGAAAGAATAAAATCAACTTTGAACAAAAAATTGCATGTGATGAGAAAGTTCAAGAATCCCATCTATGAAGAATATACATAAACTTTTACAACGATCAAAGCAATACTTTATACCGAGTATTATGCTCTCGCAAACTAATTTGCTCTTATGATGCCAACATGAAAGGATGCAGCATATTAATATTATGGTTAAAGAAAATGTACGAAACAACATTTTCTCGTACAAAAGAAGCTCTTCTGGGATGAATCTCATAAATATGGAAATATGGAACGGGATAGAGGGTGAAATGAGTTCAGGATTTAAATGAGTGATACCTTCGTGGTTGCATTTTTGCACTTGTCTGAAGCTGCGAAAATGTTGAGCGCTGTCGAGTTCTCAGGAAGCGGACATTGATCGATGTCAACGCGTCTCAAATCGATATCGATTCCACTCGTTCCTCTACAAGATGAAGATAAATTCAATAATAAGACCAATTTTTCCTCAATCTCGTCCCGAGCGACTAAATTGAACCGAGGTTTTCAACATCATCAAATTCGTCATAGCATAGCTTATTGACGCAGGAAATGAAAGCTTTCATCAATCTTTCGCCGTGTCGCGCCCAGCACTTAATACTTTTCATCACTTTTATACTAAACATCACTTTTGCTTTTAGTCAACTAATTGTAAGTACAATTAAACCTCATTTTTGACAAAACGATAAAGGATTCATTTCTGCCAACGTGCTAACACTTTCCTCACCCTATATCAATAGTGATTGAAGCTGAAACTTTAATACATAGTTCTTCTGACATCAAGATTATCGCAAAAGTGATTAATGATTAAACTCGGTATATCAAAATTAAAAAGTTTTTCAATTTCTGAAGTTATATTGAATTTTCAAAATTACCTCTAATGGCCTACTTTCTATATTCCTTGATCGACTTAAAATCTTCAAAATGCTTATTTCATCAAAAATCTCTTGGGCTAAGATGAAAGAGCGTAAGCCCTTCCTTACATGCTTTAGCAAGAAAAATCTCTAAAACTTTTTACAAGAAAAATACTTAAGATATAATTTTAAATATGAAATATAATATAAAGTTGCGAACTCACGTGCCCTGGAAAATATTTCGCATACATGTGTCAATCTATGTATGTTAAGATTAGAAGAAAAGCAACATTGGAATAAAATGAATCATAAATCAAATATCACATGTGACATAACATGAAGTTTATTATGTATTCAGCAATAAAATAGCAATAAAACTTTCTTGTTTAGAATTCTCAATTTCTCTCTTATAAATACACATAGAAAAAAGTAATGCTCTCGTACCTAAATATGGTAAGTCATATGAAAATAAGCATTACAAGTCCCAAGTTCTCACATAGAAAATCTTTCATGTGACAAGCTTACAAGTAAGATGTGAGTTTATTATGTTGCCAAAATACTGACTTGAGTGTTTGGTCATATTACTTATTTACAATTGTAAGGAAGAGATGAACATTGAAAGCAGGAAAAATCTTTTTCTTTCAAATACATACTACTTTGAAAGGTTGAACGCTCAAATTTTCATGATAAACAAACTCTCAATTTAGAGATATTTCAAGGATATAATCGGTTAAGAAAGAAGGCTATATGGTTTATAATATAACGAATGTTTTCTGACTTTTGTAGCTTTAATACATACTTTCAGCAGGACGAATTTCTGATGAGATGAAATAAGGAAATATTTCTAGGAAATGTATACGAAGGAACATCTATATAGCAAAGGCAAAGGTAAATTGAGTTGAGCTATTTTCCGTTTCCCAATTTCAGAAAAGCGTTGAAAAACCATTTTGAATTCCCTTTGAATCATGTCTGTGTAACTACGAAAGTACTGGGAGCCGAGAGAGATTATAAATTTCTTTCAAATACTATCCGGTAGAGAAGTCGATTCAAACTCCAATTCTCTTCAACCATATTCCATATTTCATACATTGAAATTGGATTACAGAAATCAAATTTTCTCTTTCCGGTAGATGAGTATTTTATGGTGCGAAGACTCAAAGGAGTGAGCAATGCATTGCTTATAAGTGTTTTACTGAGGTTTGGTATCATTTATTTTTATTATATGAAATATGTAATTTATATTTTGGAAAATAATTAAAAAGGCTTAAAGTTATAATGAACAAAACTTATTTCTCAATTATACTCATTTATTCATATCATAACTATTTACGAAATATTGTAAATTCTTTAGAATTGAACTTCACAAGTACTTAAAGAAGTAGGTAAAAAGTTTGATCAAAGTGAACAACGGATATTTTTGAAGTGTCTTTTACTTTGGTTGAATCATTATTTTAAAAATCCCATGTTTGCCGAATCACTCCCTGCGGTCAAAAGGGGGAAAGACTTCTTTGTAAAACCATTTTTATGATTAATGGGCTCAAAAACCTCAACGATCTTGACAAGTTGAGAACAAAATTCCAAGATCTTTCCATTCTCACAGAACCAATTTGCATTTACGGGTGATTCTTTCTTAATGTAACTAGTTTGAATTTGAATGCCTTCACGCAACGTTTCGCAGTTAGGTGCTGGCTGAGTTTTTTCATAGACTTCCATCACTGACAAGATTGTAAGAAATAATCTAGCGTGGCTCAACTCGTTCAAAATCCGGAGGCAAATTCCTATTAGTTAATAATAAAGGGTTTGAATAAAACTCCAGAATCCATTTTTAACAAGATTTTTTGACATGGATTACTTCTGAAGCCCATTATGTGTATGTTTTTTAAAATTCTGCTATATGCTTATTCTCATTTAATAAAATACCATCGATAGGAAAATCTATATCTGTACATACATATTATATAATTATACCAACAGTAGACAAAATTCCATTACATTACACTTTCCATACAATTTTTAAATCTTTGTAAAATCATCCTATTTAGATATGGAGGTCTTATGTATAATCCAAATGGGAACGCGTACACAATAGCATTAGTGAGCTGTAAATGTTAAATTAGTAAAAGCCATTATACCCTAGAGAGAAAATGAAATAAATCATAAGGTATTGACAAACAAGTCGCACTCAACCTTGTATCATATTTCCATTTCATTGAGCATGCGAAGGCTCATAAATCAAGAGATTCAAAAGTGTTTGACGAAGATTCTTATATCTTCCCTCCACTAATCTCCCCATTTTACGGCTGGCGGGTCTTCTTGTGAGGATATTCAAATGGGAGAGCAAATGTGAAAGACGTTTTCCTTTTTCCCATTTCTCCTCACTCGAAAGAACATTTCAATAAAGAAAGAAATGAGTGAGGTCATAAATATCTTTTTGCCTTCTCCGACTCCCTCCCATCTGATGCTCTCTCACTCTCTCCCACTCGAAAGAAAACTTGACATCGAATTTTAAGACGACTTATTCGCCCTACTCTCACTCCACTCGCTTTTAGTACTTTTGGAACAAAGAGACGAGTCTCGGTGTTATTGCTTCATAGCCAAGCCTATAATTATTATCATCTTTTAGAGAAAATAAGAGATTCATCAGAACGAGAGAAAAGAGAGTATGTTCTTCTGTTCTTTATACCATTTTATATTCTCGTATACTTTGTAATAATTAATTTGCTTACATAGCACACTCATGCTTTGCTTACCCAACTCACTACATGCAATTGTGTATATACACAATTTGAAGGAAAAGTCGAGTTCAATAAGTAAGTACAAGTCGAGAGAAGGAATCATACAATTTTTCAGCTTTAAGAGCTTTACAAATACTGTGAGTTCCAGAGCTCAGTCACCCTTACTCTCAGCAAATTACACAAATTGAATTGGCTCCACTTCTTAACTTATCTTTTTTCATTTTTTCATGCCTCGGGATGTTGGAGTCTGGATTACGGATTATGATACAGTTTAGAATGATCTTAAAACCTCAAGGAAACCAAAAGCTTAGAACCAATATTGAGAAAAAGTACAAGTAAATTGAATTAATGCTGAAAGCTAAAAGATTCCATCGACAAGACAAATCACGGCGTTGGGGTTTTTTACTTTTCTTTTTACTCCCTTGTACAGAGAAGAATGAGATGTAACAATTCCTCATGACAAGCAAGAACTCTCTAGAACAAAGGGAACAAAGTTTCCTGAACGAACGAACATACATATTCTTATATCAAAAGGAGGAGTTTGAGCGCCAGACGCAGACGATCTATTTACATACGAGAAGATATGTACGTACATTTATGCTATGGAATATGTAAATAGATAGTAAGCTCGGGTATGAATAATCCATATCTACGTAATATCCTCAAATGTTATTCTTAAAAGGAGTCTTAAATCAGTAAGAGGAGCTTTTGCCTTTTCACCTTCTCTCAAAACTTTCAAATAGTTTTGCCTTGTTCTCGTAAAGACGGAAGAGGAAGAGTATAAATGTACGCTTCCACCTAATAGCATAAGAGACCATATGGTGAATTTCCTTCAGAATAGTTTTCACTCCTCCATATTTCCCTTTCTTGCCTTTTCTCTTTAACCGCACTTTTGCTTTTTTTCTTCTTTGACTATCCTTTAATTCTACGAGTTCTCAGTCCTTTGATCTCTTTTCTCAACTACCCTTTCGCATTATAGGTTCAATATAGAAAATAATATACTTATATCTACCCTCATATCCAGATTTCATTTTTTTACTCTCAACTTTCATCTATTGACAATGGGCTATCAGTAGGCTCGTCTTTAAATGTATATATGAGAGAAGCGATGATAACTTTCCATCGCTTTTCACCCAAAGCTCTTGTGCTCCAAAGTTTACATTTTGTGTTGAGACCGTGACTTTCGTGGAAATTTGTTGAGTCTTTACTTTCAGGGAATGAGAAGGGAGGGCCGGGAGGTATGGGGAAAATGCACTCAAAGTGTGAAGCATAGGTATTTTCCTTTTTATATCAACTTTTTACTCTTCTTTCTAATGGAATGAAAAATATGATGTAAAATTGAATTGCCCAAATACTGAAGATATTTTTCAATTTGAATTAAATAGAAGTTCGGAACTTCCTTCCTTTAATATTCAAATATATTTGAGTAGGTAAAACTTTATACATAGTTGCAGATGGTCTCAAAATCCAAAAACTATACACAACATATTCTAAATCTAAATCCAAGTTTAGCAGACTTCATTAAACGCATCCAAGTAGAAAGAACAGTATGTATTTCAAATAAATACAGATATCATTCTTTTAATATTTCAAAATTGAAATTGTGAAAGGAAAATACTATATAAGAGTAGTATAATAAGAGTATAAATTTATTTATTTCGTTATTTTAATATGGCCTAATATTTATGTATACTCTCTATTAGGTAATGGATTTGAAGTGCATACCTATGCACTACACAGGTATGATAACTCTTGGAATTCATTTACAGATAATCAGATGCTATACTTAATTCCTTCATACTCCAATTCATTTTCCTGGACTTTAGGGAAAGCTTTACCACTCACAAGTTAGTAAAGTATGTACGTAAGTAATAAGCCGATCTCGGATAAAACCTTTGAAGAACTCATGAAAATTAGACAGGAATGTAAAAATTTAATCACAGAAAAATAGCAAAAATGTTGGGAATAGGTTGAAGCATGCGGTTTATAGACATTAAAACCAAATTACTAATAATTTCAGTCAGCAATTAATAAAAGTTAAAAGTATTTTTATATATTACTTTTTTCAACAAAATTTGGTAATTAGTTAATTAGTGTCATGATGAGAAAATGTTTCATTTCGTTTGAACTCAAATATCTCTTCGTTCGAATAAATAATGTTATGTCAAGAAGATCGTAAAGGAAGTGGGAAATTAATACAGAATCCCTTTGTTTGACCTTTATATTTAAGCTTTCATCGGTGACTGCATAATTTATTTCAGAGCAAGAACAAAAGCACAATATCAATTAGATTGGAGTAGAAATAGAACATTCGTACTTGAAATAATATGATCCGTTCCGGAAGCCAAAGAAGGGACAAGTGTAAGTCATCATCCAGATATTTCCGCCTCCACAGTCGAAATACGGCTTGCTCCATTTCCCATCTTCGTACGTGACGTTGAGAATGGTATCAGGAACCCTTTCAGTATGTGCGCTCTCATTGAATGTATAGCTGTTCCAGCCTGTAATTTATATAGTATTCTGAAATTAGAATTTAATTTTAACTTAAAACAAAGAGATTGATTAATTATCTTAACATTTTGCACGTGTTAAAATAATTAATAAATACCAACACACACATTTTCACTTATAAACAAATATTTAATTTGTAAATACGCACATGCTCTTGAACTTTAAATGTTTAATCACACTATAAAACGAAAAAACTATTGTCAAAAGGTTTAAACCTTTTCTTTGAACAAACAAAGAAAGCATTTATTAAATTAAAGTATGTGTATCAAGTTCTTTAACTAGCATTTGAAGCATCATTCTATTTTAAAATTTATATGCTATAATATTCAATGATTTTAATTAGGTATAATACGAATTAAATTAAATTAAACTAACTCACATTAAAGTGTTATTTAATATAGTCCAACCTGAGTCCTGAGTCCAACCGATTCTACTTTAAAGATTTTCCATAAGTGAATCAAGTTGGAAAGTTAAAACGATAATTCTTATAATAAATGTCTTTTGGTAATGCTTTATAGATTTAGAAATATTAACATGAATAAAGTATCAAGCGAATGTTACAACCTTGTTCATTATGTTTAAAAGTTAAATAAGATAAGATACCGGTGAAGAACAGTATCTAAACTTTCTAACTTTCTCATGTTAATCAAATTGTAATAGGTGTGTCTGCTTGAGGTGTGTTTCACTCCAAGTAACATCATTTTCATAAATTACCGCGAATACCGATTATATGGAATATAATGCAAAGGTGAGTGTATGAAGTTGAATTAATTTTAAACCTCACTTGCTCATTCACCTAAGACATGATTTAATAAGATATTTTAATTAAAACAACAGAAGTTGAGACTCAAGACTCGATATTTAATGAAATTCTCAGTGACTCTAAAATAATCTAGAGAATTTCAAATTTCCTTTATGAAGGTATTCTCCACCTAATATATAGATATATAAATCTTTTATATTATACATTAAATATATTCTCCTTTCATTAATTAATTATCATTTATGATTTAAACACTAAATTGTTATATTACCTAAAATTATAAAGGCGTGTAAAATTAATGAAAAATTCTATAAGTATACAAAAATATTTAATTAGTATGAATCAAGATTTGTTCAGGTGTGCATTAGTTATAAAGGTAGCCTAAAGGAAACATGTTAAGATGGTATATTATTATATTGTTGTACTTATGTATAGTAGCTAAGATAAAAGTTCTAGAATCAATGAATGTCTCTCATCTGAATGATGGTGATGCAGTGGCGGCGCCAGGCATGTGCTAAATATGTTAAAGCACATCCGGATTTTGGTCCTATACACTAGATATTATGAGATTTTTCTGAAATTAATATATAGCGCGTATTGGATTAGCACACCCGAAGAAAAATCCTGTCGCCACCACTGTGGTAATGTTTAAATATTAGAGGCCAGGGCGCTTAGAGATGGACAAATTTTAAAGCTAATTTTTTATTTAAATTGGGCGAAAATGAAAATCGCTTATATTTTCAATGTGATTTACATCAACTCTATTTATCATCGAAATATTCTTTTAAAGTATGTAAAAACCCTTCTTGACCAATTATTGTCGAGTTTTGACCTTTCCTGTTTTAAAATTTTCCAAACTCCTTAGACATATTTATTTTACCCTTCGTTTCCACATTCTTTGATTGAGAAATCCTAATCCAAAAATTTTCATCGGTTAATAACTGTCGGATGACTTGATTGACCTTTGATTTCTTGAGTACTTTGATAAACGGAAGTGGTAATCATTCATCATCTATTGTTTCCCAAACCGTCCTTTTTTGGACACGCCCACTCTTGTGGGATTTTTTCACCTTTCTCGCGTTAACACGTCGTTCTCCCTGACAATCCTAAATCTCGAACATGTCTTCATTAATTGTAACAAAATTATTTTTTTTAATTTCACAAAATTTTAAAAACACTACAAAACCAAATTTTTTAATAAAATTATTGAACGGCGTTTTCTGAGTGGTAAGTGATGAGTATAAAGCTTTTGCTTTGTAAACTCCTAAAACCATACCTTCCACTTCTGGGTCAAATTTCGGTTAAATTGAAGTTTATGGCATCCACTAGTAAGTACTATTTTTGATACAT
>VJMY01001315.1:0-14564 GCA_009869795.1 Neelides sp. FZ-2019 | reverse complement strand
TCTTGTAGTTCGATTTGCTTTTAAAATGCTCCATTTTTAATCCCCTTCACAGGGGGTCTAAGCTTTGCAACTCGAGTTTAATTTTAAGCTTTACCTGGCAGCCTATCTCGATGCAAGGGAGCTCAATATAGCTTCTTACTTATTAATCAATGCATTATATAATAAATTTGTAGACTGGAATATTTAATTCCTTCATTAATAGTTCCACTTTTTAAACACTTTATAATAGCTACATAATTTCTCACGCTATTAATTATTCTTTGTTTGAAAGAAATTATTTTACATGTATTGAACAATTAGTACTCTAAAAACTTGAAACTGATATTTCCAATCATACGTTCCTACGGGCAATGCAAGTGGATCAGTAGACAATTCATATTCCCAACCAGAGTTTTTGCAAATGTGTGCTGTAATTACTAAGTAGTGTCCCGTCTGCATAGGAAGGAACGCTATATTATATGTAATTAACTCCCATATAAATATAAAGGATCTGTGTATTATTATTTCAATTTCACTCTTGAATTCTTCCAACATGGTGAAGTTTAATATTGGCAATATCCCTGAATTTTTCTCAGATCGATCGGTTTTAATTACTGGAGCGACAGGTTTTATTGGAAAAGGCATTGTGGAGAAGCTTCTTCGGTCATGTCCAAACATCAAAACAATCTACACCTTGGTTCGGACCAAAAAAGGTCAAGAAAGTCAAAACAGAATCAAAATGACGCTTGAATCGGAGGTAATAATTTAAACTTATCAATCTTACTCATTTTAAAGTTTATGTTTTAAATTTAGTATTAAAATTAGAGTCTTTATACTTATAATACTAGCAATATGACGCTTATATATTAAATAATAATCTTAATGTCTATTAGACATTAAGATTTTCAATTTCATTTCCGGTATTATTAAGATTATTAACAAATGCAACTCAAATAGATTTTTGATGTTGTGAGAAAAACTGCTCCAGACCAACTCGAGAAAGTGATTGCCGTCCCGGGGGAAATCACCCTTCCGCTGTTGGGATTATCGGATTTCGACTTGACCACTATTGTGTCACAAGTGTCGGTAATCATCCACGCAGCGGCAACCATCAAATTTAATGAACATCTCAAAATTGCTTCAACCGTAAATATCGAGGCGACTCAGGAAGTGATTAAGATCGCAAAGATGATTCCCAACTTTGCCGTGAGTTTCGTTTTTTCAAGCATTCATGATTAAATGCATGTGAATTTTCATTCACTAAAATAATGAATTTTTTGTTTAGTCGATGGTTCATGTCTCGACGGTTTTTTCAAATTGCGACCGATCCGAAGTTGAGGAAAAAATTTATGAAATGAATTTAAACCCATATAAACATTTGGAAACGATGAAAGTCCTTGACGAAGAACAAATTGAATTTCTCACTCCCAAACTTCTGGGTTCTCTGCCAAACACTTACACGTTGACCAAAGCTCTGGCAGAGCAAATCGTTAAAGAGGAAAGCAAGGAAATTCCCATTTCTATTGTTAGACCTTCAATTGTCATGGGAACATGGAATGAACCTTTTTCGGCATTAACAATTTTTTTAATATATTGATTAATTTTTAATAAATAATAATTTATTTATTTAAATTTAATATTGTTAAAATAATTGATATATTTTCAAAATGTTATTTTAGGTTTTATAATTATTTTTCAGGGCTTTGTGGACAATATGGCTGGGCCCAATGGAATTATTGCAAGTTATTTAAGTGGAAAATTAAAAGTCCTTCATGCAGATGAATGCATTGTAATTGATAAAATTCCGCTTGATAAAATTGTGAATCTCATTATCGTCGCAGCCTGGAAAACGGCAATTTCGTGAGGAAATTATATTTTACATATTTAATCTACATATGAGAAAATTAATTCCAGGATTTTTTTTTTAAATTAGGCATGACGGAAATTTGAGAATTTATCATGGTTGTTCAAGCCATCAGAACCCGAATACCCTCAAATCTTTCTTACTTTTTTTGAGAGAATTTGAGCAGCGATTTGAATTTAAAAAGATTTCCAATCGATATTTATGGTTTTTCAGTAACTGGTTTTTGTACACGATTGTCAATTTTTTTACCGAATATTTGCCATGCTGGATTTTGGACGCATTTTCTGTTATTCGTGGCGAAACTCCAATGTAAAATTATTATTTTCTTTATCAATTAATCAATTATGATCTGACATTACATTAACATTATGTATATCCCATATGAAAATTTAACTTTACTTAACATTCATTCATTCATTGGAACAATTGAAATATTATTTAAAACTATAAAATCATTTGCACGTTCAATAAATTCCAGGATGATGAAAATGTACATAAAAGGCAAATCAGCCAAAGATGTCTTGGATAAATTTCTAAACACAGATTTTTTTTTTCATTCGAGCAAAGCAAAAGGTCTTTATGATTCGCTTGATCCATGTGACAAAGCTATGTTCAACTTTGACATCAGTGACGTTGATTGGAGAAATTTCATTATCAATGCGTGCTACGGAATACAAAAACATTTACTTAAAGACCAATCAATGCTCATTCCTCCAATTCCTCAACATTTATTAAATACACCTTGTGAGCCGCTCAATCGGCATTCATTCAAACATGTCAATGGTCCAATAAAATCGAATAACTAATCATATTTAATTTTTGTAACACCATCAATACAATCAATGTAGATTATATGATACAAGTATGTTAAATCAGTGTCATTTATAAATATTAATTATATATGTTATACTGTTACCTACACATTTACATTTTATTAGATTTTAAATAGAATATATATATAATAGTGAAGAAATTTAAGTTGAGAAAAAGGATTCAAAGTCCACTAATAATCTCGTTTGTAATAATGTTAATAATTTATAATAATGTTTTCTCCAATCCTAATTAGAAATCCCTAAGTATAGCTATAGATATACATACCTATAGAAATATAACCTTAAATGCCTACTTTCTCGACTCTTCACCCTCCTTTTACTTTCACCCAAAAATATGCCTTGTCCTAATATGAAAATAAATAAAGTGAAATTTACGTTAAATCTCGTGTATAAAAGTAAAATAATATTATTAATTGGAAAAATTGAAGAAATGCTGGTCGGATTAGATACCAATACGCTACCGGAGAGGAGCTGAGGATCGTGATCGGGATTTGGCTGGGGAACTTGTTTCAATGTTTCAATCAAGATTAAGGACTAAGAAACTAGTTTGGACTTATGTTAGTGTAAAACGAAAGGGGAATAGGAGTATACTAACGACTTTTTTCCTAAACCTTAAAATTATTAAAGATTAGTTTGTTAAACTCTTCCTCCAATTTTTTATATTTTTGCCTACTTTATTTACTATCAGATAGCGGCTACGATCTTCACCAAAAAACAAATTTATATATTTATATAACAATATACAAAATTGTAAGTTCAATCCAGTCGCTTCTGCATTCCAATCGCCGAAACCCATTCACCTAAAAATGGGAACTCAGGATTTGACCTGTTTTTTGAAACATCCAGTTTTTGAGCTATGGCCACCTTGGTCTTTCCCCGGCTCACGAATTTTGTTATTTTAGCGCGTTCCTCCACTGACAATACGTTCCCTCGGGCCATTGCCTAAAAGAACGTGCCAATTAATTTTTAACTATTTTAGTTAGTAGATGAATAGATTAAAAACCTATAATTTTTACTTTACCTTCCTAATGTCGATTTTTAAAGTGTTGAAGAGAAGCTGCACAATCCTATATTAACAGATTTTGCTTTGTACAAGCACGTTTAATTCTCAATTGTCAATTGCTAGTGAATAAACTCCGCACTTGAATACAAAAAGGGAACTCCGAACCCCGTGGTTTGCAATTCCGGGGTTGAATTCCTAAATTTTTAAGCACTTTTTAATAAAAAAATATATTAAAAAAATATTTTTTTTGTAAAAATTGATATCAGATATATAAATCTATTAAGATTAAAAGTGGACCTCTTAAATTTGAAGCATTTTATACTAAAAAAATTTTGTTCGCTTGAATCCTCTCACTGTGAGGATTTAAAATGATGAGATTGAGTCTCTGAACATCAAATAAATGTCTTTTATTTATCTTATTAGGATAAAATGAGTCGTAATTTCATCATAAGACAATATATGTATATTATGAAGAAGTTTAGAAAAATTTTATTAGGAGTTAACCCAGGAGTTGGATCTTCCTGGGCTGACCGAGGTGAAAACCCCGGGATTGAAATTTTCTGGGGTTTTACATTCACTGCAATTCATTACACTACATATCTTTTAGCCATAATTAACTTAAGCCAAACAATCTTAAACACTTATTACCTTTGTTTATATGATTGATTACCGCTCATAAGTCACTTAAAAATTGGTCGCCTTTTATAACCTCTAATTTGTAAATGGTTGTACCTTTATTAGCATACCTGTAAAGACTACCAGGGGAATGTTAATAATTACTTAAATGGAAAATGTTCTTTTCCTTCAATAACATATTACTTTTATAGCAAGTTTAATCAATACAAAGAACCTAAATGCTTAAGTAATTTTCCATTGTCAAACAAAAAATTTATGTATTATTTAATTGATTCTGATTGTAAGAAAATTCAAAATAGTTTTTGTTCTCAAGAATTGTGTAAATGTAAAATTGAATTTGTTAAGAATAGTATATTTCTATGCTCTCAATATGAGGTTGCTAAATGCACTCATCAATCCAATTGTGCAAAAACTTTCCAGTTAAGTAACTTTTAGCCCAATAAAAGCATTTTTGTCTTTGTTTTTTGTTTATGTTTATGTTTTATGTTTTTTGTACTTGTAAGCCAAATAGCTTTAGCTTTGATTTTACCTATTTGGACTCATATAGCTGCATTTATCCTCCTAAATCCATAGGATATACTTGTATAGACAATCATTGTTCTGATTTGCTGGAAACTGAATGTATTGCGTAAATATCATCTAGTTATAGACCGAAGGTTTGTTCTTGCTTAAAAATTATAGGTCTATTCCCTTGGTTGAAAGAATAGAATGCATTTTAGTAATAGGTAAATCTTGTAATGATGATAGTGATTGTTTCTCAATTGATCTAATTTTTGTATATAATGAAACTAAAGAATGTGAATGCAAAAATGGTTATTTATTCAATAGAGATATAATTAAATATAATAGCCAATGTGAACAAACCCAACCAGCATTTATAGATTTAAGGACAGATATTGAAAATGATTATTGAAAAGAATTATAAAAGGATTATAAGGATAGGATAAGGATATTATCGCAATCTCGTGAAAATCTGTGTAGATCATTAATTATAATTAACAAAAATATGTTCACATAAAAAATTACATATATTATTAAAAGTAATTCTTATTTTTATTATAAACTATACCAAAATAATATAATGTGTATAGTTATGAAAATTTAAATGATAAATATAAATTCACTTGACATCAAGTAAATCAATTTTATTCATTCAATTTCATTGTTAAAAATAGATTTGTTATGAATATTTTTAAATTAAACAAAATTATACCGGTTTAAATAAAGGTTTCTTGTTTAGTTTTTAAATAGATAAATGACATATTGTCAAATAATATTTATATTACAATACAACTTAAAACATCCAACTCATTGTAAAAACTATTTTCACAAGTGTAAAAAATGTATTCAGATACGCATTCATTCATTTTTCTTATATATATGAGGTCAACTAAAATGTTTTAGGCATTTTTAAAATTTCGAATTCATTCAATAATCAACTTCGTTTACAAGGGATTTTAAAATGACGTTGAAACATCACAGCATTTTCTGGGCTCTTATTATATTAGTAAACTCTGCAAGCATTAAAGAAGATTTAATTGAGATCAGTGATTTCCATACATCAGACAATAGAGACAATAAATACAGAGTTAATAGCAATAATTCAATCGAAGAGGAAAAGGTTTTCAATGGAAATGTTGCCCAACCACACTATTTCCCATTCATCGTGGAACTAACATATGTATTTTTTATAATAAATTATACTAAAGATATTTAAATTATATTATATCTTATCGATTGTTAATTGTCTTAATAGCTTGAAATTAAATAAGGATGTTTTATAGCCTGATTATTCTCACACTTGTGGCGGATCCCTCTTGACTTCAAAGCACATTATAACAGCAGCCCATTGCGTCGTTGATTTGAATCCTTCCCAACCACTACTTGCAATTGTTGGACATCAGTATACCATTCCACCAAGTGGGGAATCAGAATCCGGACGACAAGAGATTCAATTTACAAAGTCCAACGTCAAAATTCATCCGTATGGGGAATTGAAATCTTTATAATAATTTAATAACAATTTTAAAACATGATTAGTGTCCATTACATTTAAAGCCACAATTATCTCTATATACTATAATTATATATCATATGATATTTGACATTGCAGGAGATATGATCCTAATGGGTGGCACAACGACGTTGCGATTATCACCCTTGATCAAGAATTTAAATTGATTAAGACGGTTCAAACTATTTGTATTGCAGCTGCGCAAAAAAGGGCCACTGTGGCTGGATGGGGATATCCAGATTGTTCAACGACGACTTCGAATGTTCTTCGACAAGCTGCTGGTAGTGTAATTAGCAATGGCGAGTGCAAAAAGGATTATGATTCTATTGGCCCGGCAAAACTTTGCATACTTTTCAATGATCAATCATCTCATACTGGAGATTCTGGTGGATTGATTTTCTTAAAACTGATTTAGTATTATATTTAAATGTTTACGGTAACGGTAAAAATCTCACTAGATAATTATTTTAGGTGGTCCTTTGGTTCATAGGGTGAATGGAAAATTCCAACTGGTGATTTATTTACCTTAATAAATTTTTATTATTAATATTATTTATTATAAAATTATATTCCTCAGTCATTTTAATATTTAAATAATCTGATAAATTAATATATTTTAAATATTTTTAAAAATTCGAAAGGTTGGCATTGTTTCGTATTCAGTGAAAAGGGATGGATGTCCTGTTACCACAGTACCAGCTGTCTTTGCCAGAGCTAATCAATTCCATATATTTATCAAAGACGCAGTTGGAAAAACTTGCTTTTGTTGATTTAATAATATATGTTGAACAATAAATTCAATATACGTTGAGCCTGGTATATATTACTATATTGTATAGCAATATGGCGTAATTGCAATAAAAAGTATTGAATAAGGTGAATAATTGTATTAAATCATTAACAAGAATCTTATTTGACAAAACGAAATATGAAACTATCTTTTACTATCGATAGAGAAGCCGTTTTTGCGAGTACATAGACATGATGTACTCATGTACTCTATGTACTCGAGTGCATGGGATAACATGCAGCTTTCCTAACTATCGAAAATAATCCTAAGTAAAGCCATTATCAAACTTGATGCTACATTATAGAGTGAGAGTAATGTTGTTATCAGTAGCAAAAAAGATAAATATTTTAAATGTCGTTATCAAGTTCAAAACACTTGTTAAATGTTAATCCATTTAAATTAAAGTATATAAGTATAATATTAATGTTTTTAATGATTGCCAAGCTAAATTTTCTCATTTGGATATATATTTCTTAGCTATAAATATTTTATAAATATCCTAGATAAAGTGAACTTTTTACTTAAGTGGGGTTGAGGATTTGATAATTTTCTTCATTTGTACTTCACATTCTTTTAAATTCGCACCTTTTATTAAGGTATTACTCAACCATATTAAGTATAATGTAAAATATTGATTATTATAGCGGTTATAGATTATATGTATTTAATGTTAATAAAAAAATCTCACAATTTTTTTACCTTAAAATTAAGCCTAACTCAGCTAACTCTATTGTTTTAAACGTAATATTCAAATAAACGGATTCAAAATTGTTCATAAAAATAAACAATTTAAAGCTAATTATTTATTTTAAGTGAATATGAACTTTAAATAACTTTAATAATGTCAATACATAAGTTAATTACTTATACATTAACTCTAAAAACATCAATCAAGCTATATAAATAGGATGATTTCAAATATTCAGTCCGAATTCTACCATCATTCCCTTATAGATTATTACCTTCTATTCTAAGCATATTTGAAATCACCCTGCACATATGAGATTATCCAATTTTCTTCTAGGTAGTTAGCTGATTAGTGACGATCTTAATTACCATCTTAAAAATAATATTTTACTTAGAATACAATGCTTAGTCATAAAAAATAATGATTAAAATAAATATTCATAAATTAAAATTTACTAATAGAAATATGAAACGTTTTAAAAATAAATTTTTAGGGAGATTTTTTATTTAAAAACATAATTATGCCAGTTTCAATATTTTTATTTTAATCCAAAAAAATTAAAGATATTATTATATATTTTTATCTAAAGAGAAATTTTAGAATCTACAATTTACCTTTGTGGTTAACATTATTGTGTTAACCATTCTTATTTATTACAGAATTTATCTATCTCAAAAAGAAATAAAGAAAAATATGGTGGCAAATAATTTAAATAGAGTTACTGTTTCTGGAATTATGGATCTTGGACAAATTTCGACTAATGTGGCAGTTTTATTTGAAGTTATAAATCAAGGACCGAATTCGAAACATTATACAGCTTTACTAGTATTAACAAGTTTATGTATAATTTTCGAAACACTTGTCATGATTTTACTTGTTATTCAGCATAAATGGGAAAACGACATAAAAGAAGAAAAGAGACAAAGAAAAAAAAGAAATAACGGAATATATGGATTCACAAGTGAAACGAAGAATCAACGTATCGAAATAACTTATATCGTTCTTTACGTACTTGTAATTATTGCTGCTTTATTGAACGTTGGGTTGTTAAACTTTAATATTAAAGACAATGTTTATATATCATCGAATTGAACAATGCCAAATGAAAATTTTAAAATTGTCATAAATAAATGAAATCTATTTTAATATATTTAATATTTCTAAGAATGTGTAACAAATATATGATATATTCATTTTAAAAATAAAGTTAAATAATAAATAAAATTTCTATATTCATTTCATTTTGGTTTAAGTAAATGCTCATGGTAAGTATTAAATTATTTTCAAAATTACTAAGGTTAAAAAATAATGCTCGTTCTTTAATTAATAAAGTTTAGAAATAAATTAATTAATTGGTTTCAATGGGAAAGAAAATAAATAAAATGAAAAACATAAACCTAACATAAATATCAAGAGGATTAAAAATCCGTCCATTATCTATGTGAAATGAATAGTTATCGGAATCTGGCTGATTTAAGGATGAAGTGGAAATTCCATGTCTATTAGATAGACCCCCATAGACTAGTGATTTATTATCTTTGGACTTCTTTTCCGATACCAGACTCACTACTGGTTCCTTTTTCATTATCATAAACTTGTCGTAGTCAACCTTTGGTGTCATTAAATTTACTCTATTTCTTCATCTGTTTCTCCAAATAAAGAAACAGATCCCCACTGTCACAAAAATAATCCAGGCTTTCAAAATGCTCATGGATAGAATTACGAATAGAGACTTTGCCGTTTTTTTTATGGCCTTCTGGAAAAGACCGTGTGGGAAATGTTAGTAAGTTGATCTCTTAATCTTTGAGCCTCTCTGTGAAATTCTCAATTTGAAACCCATGCGTTTTGGTTCTAATGCTCTACTCATATTTAACTCGGGAGTTGAGAAATTACTAAAAAAAATTTTGTTCATCTTAATGCTGCCATCAACCATTGCGTACACCGTAATATTGCTCAAGAATAATCCTCATTGTCCTCCAAATAAAGGAAACCCAATCGTTCAAACTTTTCAACATGGGACTCTAGTTCTGACGACAAACTCCTTTGAGCTTCACGGGCTCTCCGCTCATTTTGACTGACTGCCCCGGGCTAACGGTCGTCCATTGTGACTGACCGCCCCGGGCTCACTGTCTTCCGTTGTGATTGACGGCCCCGGGCTCTCCGTTCATTTTGACTGACTGCCCCGGGCTAACCGTCGTCCATTGTGACTTACCGCCCCGGGCTCACCGTCAAATGTGCTTTTTTCTTCTTTCTCCCTCAATTCTCCCATCAACTCGCATACATTCAATAGTTGAAATATTTAATATTAAAATGGATTTCGGGACAATTGATGCATGGAGAAACTTAAAATACAATTATAGTATATTTTAAATTATTATGATCTTTTTAATTTTTTTAATTTTTAAATTCATTTCTTCAATTATACGCTTTTTATTGTTTTTGCAGGTGTTGGGACATTTAAATTTTTTTTATTTGATTGGTTTGAACAAATATTTATTATATCCATTTTTATTCGTATCATTTTTAATTGTGAGTGCTACAGTATATTATTTCCCTACATGTTATTTATATGAATATAATTCCAAGATTATAAACGCAATGTTCAAATTATAAATCATAACACATATTTCTAATTATAAATTATGTCACATATTTCTAATTATAATTATTAACTTATAAGTCAGAACAAAAGAACTTTGAGAATTACAAATTTATAATTTTATCGTAGGAGTAGGTAATTCTAAAAACAAAATATTTAGTTTTTGAACGAAATTCTGGACCATTTCGTTTCGTTTTGTTTATCTTATATCTTATTTCAGCTAATTATACAAAAAAATAATTTAAAAAAGTTAAAATAGATACGCAAGATAATTAAAGTTAACTTTATAAGTTTAATACTACGAGGGTTGATTTTAATGAAGTGGAATCCCCTGGCTAATAGCTCTACTGCTCAACGTAGGAACCTAGGCAAAACTTTAAAGGCCATTGTGGAGAATTTTCCAAGGAATAAGCCAAACCGCTACTTGAAAAATTCTCCACAATGGCCTCTAAAGTTTGTGCTCGTTGGGTTTCTCGTATGCTTACAGAAGAAATGAAGGATTATAGAGTCGCAGTGTGAGTCTCTACTTGAATTTTATGAAGAAAACGGTGAGGATTTTTTGAAAAGAATTGTCACAGGGGATGATACATGGGTCTATTACTACACACCAGAAACCAAACAAGCGTCAATGCAGTGGAAACACAAAAATTCACCACGTTCTGTCAAATTTAAGGTTTAATTAGAGGCCAATTATTCAACTAAATTAAAATAAACGACCCAAACAAACAATTACAAAACTAACTATCTAACCAATACTAAGGTAATTTAATATAATAACCAAACTAACCAATTATTTATTAAACTAAAGTTATGAACCTATTTAACAAATAAAAATTTATATTTTTTGACTCAGAAATCTCCTGGTAAAGTAATGATGGCCGTATTTTGAGTATGAATGGAGTTCTTGTGACTGAGTTCCGGAGAAAAGGTGACACTGTCAAAACTGAAAATTACTATCCTGTATTAAAAGATCTCAAACCGGCTATTTTGGAAAAGCGAAGAGGACACTACATAATTTGCATATTTCCACATTATTAACAGGTTTTATAAATATTTTAGACTTTTACCCCGCTAGTTTTATAAATTTTTTGAATTTTTATATTATATATCCCAACTGTGCTTTAAGTCCCGAAGAGTAATAAAAGAATAAGAAATTCTTATTGAATCACTCAAATGAAACCTTGAAAGAAAGATTGAAAATCCTAAGCCAAACATATGTACCAGAACGATTTTCATAATTCTTAATCAAATCAGAAATTAAAAATCGATCATTTACATTGCATTGTTTTTTAATACTTCGTTTGTAAGGTTCTTTATCATCTGTAGCTTCATACACTGTACCAAATGTTCCACTGCCTAGTAGTTTTCCAATTTAAATTAAGTCCACCATATTCTTTTTAAAATCAAGAATTCTTATTGGAATTAAAATGTCTTCTATTTCTTATGAGATTTGTATTATTTGTCCCAGGCGAGAATTTGTTCATTTGGGTTGAAATAAATACGTCCTGATTATTATAATGTGCATTGTATTATCTATGTTTGAAATTCTGAAATTGAGAATTATTGGAAAATATTATTAAAATTACCACTCTAAAGATTTAATAAATAACTTACAAATAATATCTTCAAAATTGAAGAGTCTAAATATCTACTTGAACAGGTACACTCGACAACTTTTTTTTAACTTTCATAGATAAAATAAAGTACGGGTCATCCCATACACAATCTATAAATGGATAAAATTTCTTAGGGCCTCCAGTTATCGGGCTGTTTTTCGACTACAATTCCGAACAATTAACCTGAAGAAATACGATTGAGAAATGATAAACGAACCTAAATAAATAGAATTGGATATAACTCTAAAGAATTTTAATGTAACCATTATCTTGTCATTCCAATCTAACACACATATGATGATGAGCCAGACTGCGATGTTTCAAATGAACTCAATTGTGAGAAAGAAATTGAATGTAAAAATAAAAATTGTGTCTCAAAACGTAAAATGTGACGGTTTTAAAGATTGTGGCGATGGATCTGATGAGGAGAAATGCAAAATCAATTCAGTTGTGCCAATTGGAATTATGTAAATTTGGTTAAAGTCTGTATTAAAAACAATGATTGTGTTGATGGGTGTGATGAAATTTATTGTGGGAATACCAGTCTTTTTAATTTTCGATGTTAAAATGATGTGTGAGTAAAACTTGTTTGTGATTTTCATAAAGATTGTGAAGACAACACAAACAAATAAATAAATAGCAATGAGATTCAATTTCAATTTCTTTTCATTTTAGTTTCATTTTAATTCCAAAAATTTCAATACTCTGTAAACTTATTATTTAGAGTAAATTAGATTTATAATTAATTATAATAGGGTGGAAATAAAAACAATCAATTATTTTTAATGTATTTTAATTTTTATCTACATACAAATAAATAATATAGGTGATATATGGTGATGACAATGACAATAGGTGATAACATTATTAAAGTAATTATATTCTCCATACTCATGAAATAGTTTAGAAATTAAATTGAAATTCCATATCTTGAATAATTATTCTTTATTCTATTTTAATTTTTGAACATTGAGAGAATATAATGAAAATTATTTTAGCCATAAATATTTTCCAGAAGCATATCCTCTTCCATATTGAGAGTCAATAAAATACCAAGTACTGATCCCAAGTATATTTTCCCCTGAACAACTTCCGAGAATTTTCACTTCATCTTGATCGGGTATACTTCCTATTTGCGGACTATTTGTAGTGGGGTATTTTCTTATTCTAAGCGATGGTTTAGCCATTACAACCCCGTACTTATTTTTAAATCCGTTAGTGGTGAGATTGTCGACTACTGAATATTTCATTCCTCCAATTATTAGTTCAATTAATTTTTTTCTTTGTGGCTCCAAATTCTGAAATATTTTTTAAAATTATATTATTTTTTGTTAATTAAATGAAAAATTATATAGTCGTATTAAATTCATTCTATCATCAAGTTATTTTAGAAAATTATATTTAGATTTTCCGTTAGAAAGATAATAATTTACTTTATAAAATATGATTATTTTCTATTGAGATGATTTCAATATTAAAATACTCTTACAATGCTGGAGATATTCATTAATGCGAGCAGAGATTGATATAATAATCATAAATGAATTTATATTATAAATCCCTACGAAACGAAAACTTAGCTCGCCATAAATTTAAATATTTTCGGCAATTTTTATTTGTCAGTTTTCTTCAAAAATATAAATTTTATAAGGTAATCCTATCCGTATTACTATTATTGCCATATTCATAATGCATTGCAAGAAACTGATATAATAGGATACAGTAATTACCTTACAATATAATTTATAATTACCTATTTTGAATGCAATTGAAAAAAGTGTTAGGCATTTATTTACTCACCACTATAAAACGCTATATCGTATATGAAAAGCAATACAACATGACGTAAATGTTTTTTATTACAATTTAATTCGCTACTCGTAACCAGCCAACCAGCAAATTATTATTATAATTATAACCGCTATTAAGTATATAACAATATAACTTACCATTTTTTACTATTCTATTGTATTCGATTTCATAAATATCTATTTATAAAAATTGAAATATGTTTAAATTTCTAGAAGTTAGCTAGGTATTATAATATGATTCTTTTCATCAAATTCCTCTCATCATAAAATCAATATCATCATTCTTCAGAGGTCACCTTTAACAATGAAAGGTGGAATGGAAAAAAATTGAAAGAGATGTGGGAAAACGTAAAAAAGAAATGTGTAATTTTAATAATACAATGATAATCATGTACCATGTAAACGTGAATGAATTAAGAAATAGATAAAATTCATTACTTTGTCCTTAAAACAATCAAAATTTTCTGATGAACTAGAAACTTATTAGTCTATTATTTGATTTAAAATCCAAATATATAGGAATAATAGTATCATTATAATACTATAATTTGGATTTATTGGATTTCTCCAACTAATTTTTACATCAACTAAGAAGAATTGACAAGAATTCGAGAAATAAAAATTACATGGAAATTACATTATTGACATATGTACATAAGATACGCATTACTTACCTAATCCTGGGTGATAATTTTGAAACATTGGCTAAATATCCAGCCAAGATAAAATAT
>VJMY01001314.1:0-14573 GCA_009869795.1 Neelides sp. FZ-2019 | reverse complement strand
ATATAATATAATATAATATAATATAATATAATATAATATAATATAATATAATATAATATAATATGATATAGTATAATTTAATATAATATAATATCTAATAATTCCAGTTTCCATTAATAATTATTGTATAAATTAATTACTTATTGATTTATTCATTAATTATTATTAATAAATGTTTATTATTTTTAGTAAATCATTTAAAAATCAATACAAAAACATACAAAGATAATTTAGAAAAGCCAATGTTGTTAGCAAAATTATTTTGCCCTTTTATTTGTTTCGTTGCAATGTTTTTAGTCATTTATGATCATTCGTCGAACGTCTTTTACTTTTTTCTCAAACGAGATTATTTTACTATTGCCATTATTGTCTTAATTGTGGAAACATACACGCAAACTTGCATGTTCTTGACAATTCAATTTCTTCTTTTTTGTTTTATTGGGATTGGATTTTCCTATTTAATTATTTTTAAACTCATTTTAAAGTAATCGATAAACATCATCAAAATATCTAATTTACTAAAATATTAATTTAGAATTAAATCTATTGTTATCTCGATATATTTTTTATAAAAAAGTATGTGTTTTAATGCTTATCTTGTTCTTTTAGGCAAAATTTACAAGAACTCGAAAAAAGTTCCCATTTATTCAAAATTTCTTTCGTAGCTTTTAAAATGTTTATTCCCTTTTTGAAAGCAATTTTAGCCCCAACGGCCGCAATGTTGCTTTACGTCACCGTAGGGGTCACATTGATGTTAATTAAATGTTATTCAAGGATGCCCTTGGCAATGATCTTTGCATACGGATATATTAGCGCGCTCAATTTAGTCGACCTTCTTTTGGGCTTTAAAATGGGAGTTGATTTGAATGAAACGAGCGCCAAAAGCATCGAATATGTGTTTAATGAGCAAATAAAGAGTTTGATGGAGAAAACGAAATTACTTGAAGGAGAAACGAGGAAAGAACTCAAATATTTGAAATCAGTTAAAAAGTCTATGTTTGAAATCGCTGTGCCGATTGGCAGCTTCTTTAATCTTGATAGAAAGCATTTTAATATTCTGATTGCAATTTGTGCAGAATACATTGCGAATTTCCTCGTTTCATTTTAACTAAATTAATTAAAAATTTAACTTATTTAAAATGATTTTACAATTTTTCATAGAATTGCATTCAATTTATATTATTCTTGAAGATTTCTTTGTACTATTAAGCACATTAGATAACAAATTATATTTTTATATTTTCAATTAATCATTTATATGAAAATTTTGACCTGTCGTAAATAAAGATCATTCTTATTCTTACACCATATAATGCAAACAATTAACATATTTTCTATTTGCATATTATGTAATAAATGAGCAAAGATATCAGAACAAATATTAATTTTTATTCAAGTAAACAATTACAGGTGGTTTTACAATACTATTGCTTGCTCTAAAAACTTAATTATCATTTAAATTATATTTTAAATCGTTAACACCTTGATTATCGAAACGACGTGTAATTGATGAACATGAATAAAGCCAAATAAAGCTAAATTGTATTCTAAAATAGTATTTTTATCTAAAATAAAGAATACAAAGACGCAATCAAAGTGATTTAAAGTAGCTATCAAATACATTGATGGTCAAAATAAAAAATTGCCATTGTTTAACTATAAAGATAGATAGAAGTCTTCAAATATTTTATCTTCCTTGGTTAAATGTTTAAGGAAGTAAAGTTTAAATTTGCCCCATTCATTTCCCATTCACCTTCGCCATCTGCACGGTTAAAAAAGCAATGAATCCATGCATGCTATGCAACACTCCGCTGCACTCGTATTCATTCCAATTCCATACATTCCATTCAATTCAACCAAGTGCTTTGTCATATTTGACGGAATTCGTTTCCTCTAATTTCCTTTAAATTCCAATAATAATCAGTCACAGTTAGATACAACTTGAGGACAAATTGTAATCTCTACCAGGATATCATTGCTATTTAATGTTCAAGTGCGGTCATCTTCTTTGAAAGTTTACTCTTTTTAAAACTTTCACTTCCTCGTCTCCTCCAAACTCAATTCCATTTTATAAACAACCCTTCTTCATTTCGTTCTTCTATTACAAAATACAAAATGGCAAGGGTTAATCACAATCAACCCACTAGAATTAATTAAGACATTGTGAATTTTGCTCAATTTTATAAGTTGCAATTGTGATTGAATTTCGAACCTTTCAATTCATTGAATTCATTCTTCGAGTTTGTGAAGTTTTAAAATTCTCGTTGATTAATTTTAATTTCCAATTCTAGGGTTCAAAGTCCGGGCTCCGAAAGCAACGTCTCCGTTTTCACAAGTCAATGCCGCCGGTGGAAGTGAAGAGGCCGAAGGCCTCGGCCCCGAATTTTTCCAAGACCCCGGAGCCTTTGACCATCGTCGAGAAGGTCGAGATCGGGGGAACTGTTTTGTCAGAAGAGATCGCGTTCTTTGTTCCTTACAATGCGGACCAGAAAATGTATCCCTGCTTCGGATGCAACAAGGCCATTCAATATGACGAGATTCGTATGAATTATATTCACCGATGCGATAAGTGCGGAATTCCCGTGTGCAACTCGGACTGTGCTGAGAGACCCGCTCACAAGTTTTACGAATGCGATATCATCGCCAATGAGCTCAAAATGGTAAAAATTTGGTTGTTCAATCGTAGTTCATTACAAATGATTAAATAATAATAATTCTTTAATTATAATGTCATAATAACAGTTTTACTTTTCGATCTTGTAATTGCAATTTATTACAATGCCAATTTGCTATTTATTTTAGGATAAAGATGGATTTAGTGATTAAATGAGGTAATTTGTGAGATTGATATAATTTATTGAATTGATTTGGTTTTAGAGAGAAAATCGGACTGACATAAACAAAATCATTGCTGACGTGACGGTGATGCGATTCATGCGAAATGTTCATTGTGAGTACAAGGCCTATCAAGCGGTGTTCTTTGCTCTCGAGGATTCGGATCGCGTGGCGAAATACCGAGAAGGCCAGGAATTTGAAGGGATTTCTGATTCTCCAAGAAAGTATTTAAAATGGGCCATTCGGCAAGTGAAAGACGTGGCTCTTGTGCTCAAGATTTATTCAATCATCCGACCAAACATTCACTCCTTTACATTTCAAGCTTCTGATACAAGTTTCGTTAAACAGTAAGGATAATTCTTCATTTAACCTTTTTAGTTATTAAATAAGATTTAAAAATCTTACATTTACTTTTAATTCATGATGAATGATGAATGCTAATGACACTAATGTGTAATGATATAATTGAATTGATAAAATGAATACTTATCGATTAAAAGTAAATGTAAGTTTAGGTGTTACGTAGCAATTTAAATAGCAAATTAATAAATGTTAATTTCAAATGTTAGTCCTTAAAGTGAAATGATTTCATTTCAGAATTTCGGTTTTCTCCTTGATCCTTGCAAACGTGAAACACGAGAAGGATGGTTGTTTAGAAATGGATTTGCTGCCCGAGGACTTTGGGAATGAATTCAAGGAACCTTTCGCCTTGAAGCTCGTTCTCAAGTCCAAAGAGGAAATGTCCAAAGGAGATCGCGGGACTTTGGAAATTGTAAATAACCCTATCTCCCAATATTCCCCAATAATATTGAAATATGAAGTGCGCCATCTCATTCATTAATTCCTCAGCAAGTGTTTAATTGCCTGTTTAATTTAATTGCTCAATGAGTGTTAATTTAACTATTTTGTTTAAATGGAATTTTTTAATTTCCTTTAGTGCAAATGTCTCTCTTGTTGTGAAATTCATCTTCGATTTACCCGAATTTTGCGATTCCCCAAAAGTAAATGGGAGCTCACAAACAAAGCCCTCAACGGCGAAGGTTTCGTGGTTGAGAATACGAGTTTTCCAGCCATTGCGAAAGCAGATATGGACTTGGAATCCTTGAAGGCTTGGGAAGAAGATCCTTTCAGGTTCATCAATTTGCCATTGGAGGAGACTGTTCTCATAAACCGGAGAAAACCCAACAAGGAAAAGATGGAGAAGGAAATCAGGTTCCTGGCCGAAACCATTGTCAAGCGGGAAAATCTCAACTCAGAGGACGAATGGCTGGACAAACTTGTGAAGTTGAGAAAAATTGCCAAGCAGCTCGAGAATAAGCCAGGACCAATGGAGCGCGACTTGGCTGCTGAGATTGCCGACATCCTCAAATTGGAACCAATTATAAATGAAATGCGAGACGTCGCTGTGGAAGCCGGGAAAACCCTGGGGGAATTCGTTGCAGAGCCGATCAAGAAGGTCAAACTCTCGAATATGATGCAAAGGGCGACAGGGCGGGCTGACCATGCGATCAACCGAGTTGAATTGATGATGCGGGCAAAGGGGGAAAATCTGGAGGATTTGAAGGTTAAAACCGAAGTTAAGCCGAGAACTTACCTTCCGCCATCGGGGCGGAAAGTGAGATCCATAGAGGAATCAGAAGTGAAGGAGCCGAAACAACCTGAGTTTTACTTATCGAATGAGGAGAGTGTGAAGAAGAGAGTGAAGAAAGAAGATTAATTAAAATTAATTAAAATTCTTAATCACAAATTACATTTTTGTACTAACATGTTTCTTTACAAGCTAACTAATTGTAAGTGCAGAAACACAAGTTAAACATTGCTTTAGTTATTTATTTTTCCCTGTGAAATGTAAGTGTATATTTACATGTGAGTGTAAGTTTCATTATTCAGAAGTATTGTTTAATTACTGGGCTTGTTCAGTTTTAGCTAATGTTAATGATGATTAATTATTATGTTGATGATTGACTACATAAGATTTTTTAATTTTTTGAATATTGACTAATTTTTAATTTTTGAGAACACTACTAATTACAACTAATTCTGGATTCATTAATTGAAAAGACGGTTGAGTTTGTTTTATCCCATTGATTAGGAAATAAATTGGAAGGAAATGCTTTTTGACGGCGAATGAATTTCATTTTATTCATTCTTTTCATTAACTTTAACCTCTTCCATACTGTTAATTTTTTCCCATAGTAAATTCCGTATTAATGCGGAATGAAAAAATTGAAATATATTTTCAGTACGGATGAGTTTAATCTTGAAAAGTCAGTTGAATTTCATGCTGAGGAGAGAATGGCTAATTGACTTCCTTTGCAAATTGGTGGCTTTTGAATGAAGATTTTGGTGTCGTAGGATGGCCCGGTTGTGGTAGCGGCGGATTTCGAGCAACTCCAACATGTCTTCCCGCTCTTCTTCGCTTTGGTTGAGACGGAGGACTAAAGCCCTCGTCGAGTCCTCCATCTTTTGACTGTAAAGTCCTTGTTTCAAATGGCGTTCTTGGGGATTCACGCCGCGTTCAACGACCAACACAATTCGCGCCCACTGGAGTAAAACATTTGATTTCAAAGTGTGAAAGGTTAATTGATTAATTAGTATTAATGGCTAATATTAATTTCATTTTATTGATCAATTACTTGTCTCTGCCACTCGTTCTTGGTTTCCGCTATCTTTGTATAGGTGTTTCCCATCATGGCTAAATTGAATAGAGTGATTTATATTGGATTAGATAATTCATAAAATTGTTTATTTTTAAGTTATTCATCATTACAATTCCCATTGAGTTATTTCATTGTAATAATTACAATTAAGTTATATACCAATTAGCATGTTTATTAGCAGAATAGCAACAATCGCCATAAAGATCACGAACAAAATCTGTTAAGACGGAATTAAGATATACAATTTTACATTATTCTTAATAGATATAGGAATAGTAGGCTATTCTGTTTAAAATAAGAAGAGTTAAAAGGAGTTTGTCTTAAATTGGTGAATTATTTGTGCATTAGCAATTAGCAAACAACTAGTCACAAAGCTTACTTTAGCCACATGTTCGTGATCAGTGTATTGGAAGAGTTCGAAAGCTTCAAAAGATGAGAGGGACATCATGAACATAGTGATCGTGGCCTCAACGGGGTTTTTCAAAGGATTCTCCGTCTCAGGCTTGGCAAAGGATAAAAAGATGATGTAAAAGGCCTGGGAGAATCCCATGACGAAAACCAAGTAAATGATGACGAAGCGAAGAAGATCGCCGGTAATCATTCGATAAATCATAACCACAAATGGACCAACGGTTTTAAACCTGGAAAAATATTTAAAGACCCTTAATTAAATCAATTAATTAAAAATAAACTATTGATTTTATCCCTTTGTTTATGTATAATTGTTTTGAATTGCCCTCTTGAAAAGAACAAGAAGTAAGGGGCAGTTGTAAGCATCACGACAACTCCAACAATGTCTTCGAATTCTTCCAAACAAAATATCCTCAATAGCCCCATGAGTTGGACCATGAAACATGAAAATAGGAAAATTACTCTCGACGGCACAGTCGCCTATGAAAAAATCTAATTATTTTCGTTAAAGTTAAGTAATTATTTACCTAATTGTAATTATGAGTTAATATTGCACTTAGTTATAATTGATTTAATAGTGATTTAAATAAATTGATTTTCAGTAATTGAGACTTTACAAGATTTTCAAAGAACAATGAAGATCCTAAAAAGTTCCATTCTCTGCATGCGCCAATTAAAAATGACAGTGCTCCCGTCACAATGCCAATTTCCATGATTCCCGTCCCAATCCCAGAAAATTGATAATGATTATCTCCGCAGGTTCCGTCGGTGTTGTCAACTTCAGGTGTTGAGACATTATTCAAGGAATTGAGATTTATTAGGGACACATTTGAAGGGTTCAATGAGACTAATTCAAGGAAAACTGAATTATTTTTCCCATCTTGTGAACTCAAATGCTTGTGAACAGGGCGACCAATGAAATACGTTGAAGTCAAGAGGAAGTAAGTGACAAAGAGGAAGAACTGTGAATAGAATTTGTAGCGAACAAAGGTTTTCCATTTGGCAGTAAGTAAATGGACGACGGGACCTTCGAGCAACTCCAAATGATTCCGCGTTTCTCCAAAAACAATTAAATTCAAGGCTGACTCTTTGAGAATCCCGCCGGTCGCAGTATCTATTGTGTCAAATTGGGGAAGTGGATAGGCCGCACACGTGATGTTCCCAATTTGCCAGTAAATCTCCCGCTCGATGTTCAAAATGTGAAAGAACAAGTGTTTCTTGGCGGATTTTGCCGCGAGAGTCAGCGGCGTCAAATTCAAGTTGTTTTTCACGTTTAAACTCGCACCAAGTTCGTATGCCATGTTAAACATGTGCTAACAAATTGACAAAAATTGTAATTAAATGAATTCTAATTGGCTCGTTGATTTGAATATTTAAAATGATTAAATTGTCAATTTTGAAATACCAGCTTTGCATGGATGACGAGCATATGAAGCACAGTATTTCCTGTAATTCACAAAGTCTTTTAATCGTTACTCAAGTCAAAAGTTATGTAAATAATTAAATTATTTTTGAATGTAAAACCATTTGTATCTTGCGCATCAGGATCAGCTCCCTTAGCAAGAATCAACCTATAACATTCTTCTTGTTCAAGACAGGCAGCAAAAGAGGCTGGATATTCACCCCAATAGACATAACTAAAAATTAAAAAATCACTTTATTTCTTAAAAAGGCGCTTAATTTAAATCATCTTAACATGTCTTGAAATTAATTATTATTACTTAATTTAAATTGTAAATTTGCAAGCGATTAATTAGTTAATCGATTTCTTCACTAACCCAAGATAATTAGTGAACTTGTCACATTGAACCCATTCGTGCTGAAGAGAATCCATCCTTGACTCCTTTTGATCCTCTTGAAAATAATAAAAATAACGAAATAGCAACAATTTTGCTTTTTATTGATTAGTTCTATAATAGAACTTTTATAAAACAAAATGATTAATGAATCGAGAATTTACCAGGGCTCATAAAACATCCAAAACATCTTTCCACCGGATTCACCCCGTTGTCCAAGAGATATTTGACCATTGAGGGATCTTCATTGACGATGGCCATGTGAAGGACATTTTCCCCGTAGTATTCCTCCCCGATGTAAATGTCATTGATGAGTTTGGGGTAAAATTTGATGAGTCGCTTGGCCAATTCTGCATGAGTGGACGTCGCATTCAATAAACAAAGATGCAAACATGTTTCGCCTAGGCGTGAAAATATCAACAATAAAAATAGTTCAATACCTTTTACTCATATAATCTAATTATAATACCTAGGGATATCAATAGTCTCATTATTCATTACATTAGATTATGTATTCTTAAATTCATTATTATGAATTAAATTTGAGTTAATTAATTTAATATTGTGGTGTACTTTGCATACAATGCACACATAAGCCGTAGCGGAGGAATGAAGGGAAGTTAAAGAGGCATTAAGCCCTAAAGGTGTGTAAGGTCTGTTGGTGAATGTGCCAGCATACTTGGGAATTGCAAAAAGGTCCGCGGGGTCAAGCCCGGGACAAACCCTACTTTTTATGACTCATTGACATGGTCAATAAGAAACTCCACAATATTTTAAATCAATTAATTTTTAAAAGTATTTTTAAAAATTTATTTCGTATACCAACAGCTCCTCGTTGATCAATTCTCCAACAAACATGTCTAGTCAGCGTATCTAAAATATGAGGAAATATTAGCATTGCAAAAGAATGAACACATATATATGTTATATAATCCAGATCTAATTCTAAAGCTAATGGATTGAATAGAATAGGAATTATAGCGAAGTTATATTGAATTATTAATTATTCAATGGCAAATTATTATCTTGGACAATCTCATAAAATTAAAGTTCTGAAAATAGTGAATGTCAATCAGGTACATTTTTACATATTGATTAAAACGAGTTTGAAGACGTTTTAGAAATTCCAACATATCTGGACAGTAAACTTTGGATTCTATTATGATTTGTTTGCTTTTTTCTACATTTATTGATCATTAGGCAAATATGTTCTTAATTGTTTCAAAATCATTTTTATTGTTCAATTATTTACATAATTTTGGACTCGTATTTTCTAATTTCTTCTTGTTTACTATAAAATTTTTAATATTTAATCTTGCTGGATATTTATTCACTATTATAATTTACCTGAAATTTTTCCTAAAGTAAGTAAAGCTAAGCTTTTTACGTGCTGAGGAAGAAAGTTGCTTTTCAATCCTGGGAATATTGGTCATTATTTTGAATTATTGTTATACTAAATTACTTTCAGCAAATTGAATATAAGCAAATCCACTATTGTTAATTTAAGTAAAAAGTCTTCTGTTAATGATTTAATTTAAACCAAAATCATGAGAAAAAACTAGAAAATCGATGAATATAGCTAAAGCAATTTTTATGAAATGGAAAATGTAAATGATAATGATAAGCATCTGTGTCTTGTTATCCCCTTTAAATTATTTATCATTTAAACTTGATAATTATTTAAAACATTTGAAATTACAAATTTAGAATGACGAAAATAGCTGAGTTGGAGATTTGCGTCAAAATTATAAGTCTCTCTATGTATTTGCCAGTTAAAGTCATTCATATCAATTATTTCAACAGTTTCATTGATAATTTATGTAACAGTTGGCGTTTCTTTAGTGATCATAAAATATTATTCAAAACTGGATTACGTCTCATATGCTGCTTTGTTCTAGATTTTTGTCATCAATTCAATTGACATTTTACTCTTTTTCGTTAAAACAGTTGAGGTTTACGAATATTCTATTGAATTTCTTAACACTTTTTTTATGGCTCAAGAAAATGCTTTATTGTCAAATGCCAAGCTCTCTCCTATTGAATTGAGGAAAAATACAAATTTTTAAAAATTCTTAAAAGATCAACGTGGTCGATCAAAAATCGAATTGACTTTTTTTTTCTTAATCGCGGTAGTTATAATTCTGTGATGGAAATCATTGTGAAAATATTGAAAAATATCTCGTTTCATTTTAATATTGGTAGTTAGAGTCCCCCCCAAAATAGAGTTTTACATAACATATACATTTAGATATTATTCATATTTTCATGCATTTGTGTATTTTGTAAAAATAAATTAGCATACCTATTTAATATTTTACTATAAAAAAGACAATTTATTTGCTTTACGTTGGATATTTTTTTTATAAAAAATGGATCTAATAAGAAAAGTTTCTTCCTAGCACCGTTACTATTTTAATGGATTTTTTATTATTAAATTTTAATTGGAATATAATAGAAATAATGAAAATGTTATTATTAAATAGATTATAATATATAAGTAAGTAAATTAACACCTTCAGGATGATCATCAGGATTGTAAATGTCAAAGTCACCTTCATTTTTGAATATATGCTAGAAATATTCAAGATTTAATCAATTTTTAATAATTATTGTATTGTATTTTGTAATTAAGTAAGCACAGTATGTATTTATAAATGTTTAATGTAAATTAGTAAGGTAAAATTTTGAATTATTTGATAATTTTCAAAATTATATTATAACTATATAATAATCATTTAATTCATTTCATTTAAATAAATGTGAATTTTAATTTGCATATTGACCTTTGTTTTTCCCCTTTCTTTGTTTCTCATTAGAACGAGTTTGGAAATTGGCATAAGGATCCCATCACCATGGTTATACAAAAATGGCTCAAGTTGTGCTTTGATGGCTTCGTCCAAAGCTGCATAATTCTTCGTTGTCGTTGCTTGCTTGGTCAGTTCAACCAATAAACCACCCCCTAAAATCCATTAATTATAATGAAGTGTAGGACGATTACAAATTACAAAAATAAAAACATAATTCCTTGTTAATAATGCAAGCATTTTGAAAATCTCTTAAATTGTTTTGAAATCAAGTAAATACCTTTAAGATCAACTAATTGATAAAGTTTTTGCGATGTTGTATCCGCCTATGTAAATAAGTAAATATGTAGAATAGAATAAAATCTTTATTTAATTGTACATTTAAAACATTTAAAAAAATAAGGTAATTTATACTAATAATAATTACTTAATGTAAAACCCTTACTTAAACTTACATGAGCAAAAACGTATGTAAATATCTATTATTTATAAAACTATATAATATTGTATTTCTTCCAATCTCACCTGTTTCTTCACTCCACTTGTTACATTCGAACTCGCATTGCCCATTAGAGAGAATTAAATAAAAATCCAGGTGTGTTTGAGTCTTGTCGTTGGAGGTGCGAATGTGAGTGAATTAAAGACTCCTGAGGGGTTCGCTTGTTTAATAATTTATTATGCGTACCATTCGTGCCACGTCGCCTTTCTTATTTTTATCCATTCATTGATCTGGACAAACAGAAAGTCTAAAAAAACTCTTTTTTCTTATTTCACCTTTACATGTTTCAAACACGATGATGTTCGGGTTGAATGAATTGGCCAAATACGTAAATAAAAATAATGAATATCTCCAAGAAGCTTCTTCCTTCCTCTCAGCTCCCACAATGCATTTTTATTAATGATGGCATCATTTCGCCTTACAGCAACATCAATAAATAAAAGAGAAACCCTTTTGTTTTCTTTATCGACGAATTTTTCAAAAGAGTAATTTGCAATTTGAGAAAACGTCCAATTCATTATTTATATGAACTAAAAAATTATATTACATTAATTTTGTATATCTTTCCCATGCTACGCTGAATTTGACTTTTTCTATACTAAAGAGTTTTATGTAAGTCGGATATACAAGCTGATAAACTGTATCAGTAAACATTGTGTTTTATGAATTTTTAATTAAAATTTTTATTAAAAATAAAATTACTTTAATCAAAATTAAATTGCAATTAAATGGAATTCGATTGGTTTTATAAAGAATATTAATTATATTGGGCAAATTGCTATTTACTATTGTAAAGCAAATGCGAAAACTCGTATTTGTATTGTTTGTGTTGTTGAGAGATGATTGTGTTCTAGAAATTATGCTCATCATTAGGCCGAGTTGAAGAATACAATGGAAAGAAGAGTCATTTAAATCATGTTGTTGTCAATTAGGGATTCTTTACATGCATTGACTGAACTCAGTAACTTTAACATTAGAACTTGGACATGTCAAGATTTGTATTATAAATTATGAAAAAATCCGAATGTGGAATGAAGTGATTGATAAACCAGTTTAAGCATTTGACCCAAAAGAAAAATCAAGGCCCGACCCAAATTTTTCTTTTAGTCTTCACAACTCGATCATGGATTTGCCTTTACTATCTTATTTGGTCATTTTCATATTTAATTTTTCACAAGCGGCTTTGAAGCCGAAAATCACAATAAACAACTTGGTCACATTGACAAAAATAAATAATTTTTATTCTGGAAAGGAAATCCATGAAAATGAAGAATTCGACGTTCCGGTGAACACGAGTAAAATTGGATTTGAATGCAAAAGTTTGTCCGGACAAGTCAAATGGGAATTTGGAGGAAGAGGCGTAATTTCACATTAATTTTCATTAACTCACTTTAACAATATCACTAAAAATTTAATCCCTTAATTACTTATTTTGGTACTAATTTATTCATAATTTAATTGTAATTATAATTTTAATTGTATTGTTGGATTTTAATAAATTTCAATTTTTAAATGAAAGGTATATGATTAATATTATTTACATGTAAATATTCAAGGCGTTTTCTGGAATTGATATCGAAACTAAACGGATTCTAGAATCAAAAAATTTCTATAATCCAGAAACCTACATTCATGTTTCGACCATAATTTTTCACAATGTGAGTGACCAAATGAGTGGAAAATATTCTTGTAGGAATATTGATGATCAAACTTTATTCTCATCATTTTATCTATTTGCCCCAAGTAAGAATTATTTGATCATTTTATCCATATAACATTACTATCAATTATCACCACCCCATTGTTAACCTAACCTAAGCTACCGAGAAGTCTAAATTTTAATTTTAATTTAATTATGAAGGAGAAACATACGAAGTGTACGAAGAAGGTTCGACAATTTCCATTGGAATTAAAAGACATTCAGAAGAAGTCATTTTACCTTGCAGACAATTTGATAAAACTGAACAAATCTCATTATACAAAATAACAAAAAATGTAATATTTGAAACTTTAATTAAATTAAAAAATGTTTTTTCAAAATTAATATATATTTTAATGATTTTTATCGATATATTGTTTTGAATTTAAAGTTTGATAATTTTTTGAATTTTTACTAAGGGAGGATTCAAACGTTTATACCAAGGAAAAACTTTGACATTCGACCCATATAAAGGTTTTACTTTGCAAATCAATCCAGGAGATTTTGACTCAATTGCAGGGAAATACATTTGTAAAAGCGAAAGCGTGAGAAACGGCCGAATTCTTTCTTTTCCTCGCCCTTCCTTCGCTCCACCGCCGTATTATCCACAAAGGAAAAAAATTTACATTCGTCCACCAAACCCTAACAGATTCACAAGACCAAATTTCAATCCAAATTTCAATCCAAATTTCCCACCAATTATACCACCGTTTAAAAACTTTCCATCGCATAGCCATACGAGAATCCCGTTCTTGAAGCCAATAGTTGAGTCCAAATTGCAAAATAAAAATTCATCTGGTGAGTCTCCGATTATTCGACCATTAGGAATCGCCGGTTATTTACCTGAAAATTCAAATGTTGAAGCGGGTTTTGATAATTTTGAAAATCCCCAAATTCTGAATAATCAAAATCGAGTTTATCAGTCGATGAGTTGCATTTTAAAGAAATTATGGAATGGTTTCCGTGTGCCATGTGAAGAACCGGAAGAAACCGTTAGGAGAAAACCAACACTGTTGAAAATTGATTTATTTATTTCACCTGGTAACATCATTTATATTAAAAAATTAAATTACAATTAAATAACTACAATTACGATAATTAGCTACAATTTTAAATTATAGCGCAAACTATGTTATTATAAAAGAGTTTTCTTTTGTTATTAAATATAAAGGAATTATTACGCCAGAAGAAAAAGTTTTGTATACGGTAACGCCATTCACTGTTAAATGGGAATTTGACTCGTATGCTTACAATGTAATGCCAACAGTTAAACATAATTTGCCAAAAGAAAATTATGAACTTAATGAAGAAACGGGATTATTTCGAGCTTCTTTAAAAATTATGAACTTAAAAGAAGGCGACACTGGAGTCATTTACTTAAATTATTTTAATGAAATTGCCAAAAAACCCAGTCAACATTCATGGACTTATTTTATCATAAGTAATATTATTTTATAACACATTTAGTTAACCAATATTTTAATTTTATAATTTTTCAAAAATTATGAATATAAATAAACTCATTTGTTTTAGGCAAAAAAACCAATGATGCTTCAGGACTAAAAGAATTTAAAAATGGGAATATCACAGAATTTGAATGCAAAAGTAAAAGTTCAAAAGCTCCAGCGATTTCATTTACTCCATTAGATAAAAACGGATGCATAAAATATGATGATTTGGATGAAGTAATAAATTATGCAAAAATAATATAAGTTTGAATTAAAACATTACAAAAAATATTAGAATATATTGATTAATTGAATTTAATTGAATGATTAATTGATTTTTGAATTTAATTGAATGATTAATTGATTTTTGAATTTAATTGAATGATTAATTGATTTTTGAATTTAATTGAATGATTAATTG
>VJMY01001313.1:0-14602 GCA_009869795.1 Neelides sp. FZ-2019 | reverse complement strand
TAACCTAATCTAACCTAACATGTCCTAAAACACCTCTAATAGTGTTTTATGCACGAATTGAAGGAAGGCGAACAATTTTGGTTTTGGTGAAAAAACTTAAAAAACTAGAAAAATTTCGTAAATTTCGTTGGGCCCAATATCTATACCCTGACCGTCGTTTCAATCAATATGATTTTTTATAGAAACACGAAAATCTTTTAATCTAACTACTTCTAATAAGCAATATAAAAAGTCTGATGAAGCTGTAAAGAATAAATTAATCTACTATTTTATTTAATAATTAATAAATTAATCAAATAATATTTCAATTCTAGATTCGCAATATCATCTACATAGTATGCTTTGTTGTTGCCATTTTCTTCCTGTCCATCTCGACTTTATTGCTTTTGATTAATGGGCGTAATATCCATTCGTGGACTCTCACCTCCTACGTCTCTTCGCTACTCATCTTTTATCTTTTGTCCTTCTTCAAAGCTTTAATAGCTCAGAAATCTTTTCAATGTGCTACTTATGGTATTCCAGTACATTAATTTTATTATTTAAAAAATAAATGTTCAATTTAAAATTGAATAATTTATTTAGGCGCTTTAGTTCACTTTTTTGGCATATTTGCCTTCTCTTGGCTCTCAGTAATTAATTTCGACCTATGGCGGACATTCAGGTAAAATTAATTAATTAATTTTTATATAATGATTAGTATTGTTAAAAGCTAAATAAAATAATTAAAATGTAATGCAGACCATTAAAATTGATGAGGAATAAAAGTGAGGAAATACGGCGGTTTTTATATTACACGATTTTTGCTTTTTCTATTCCATCCATTTGGATTACTTTTTCTGTTTTAATGCAAAATTTGACTAAGTAAGAACTAAATTTTAGATTTGTTAAATTCAATTTTAGTAAATATAGTTTTCCAATTTATATTTATAAATTATTACATTGTTTATAGAAATAATTTAGGGCATTATGACATTTAAATTAAGAATTAAAGTATATTTCTTTAGTTTATTATAATAAAAACATTTATAGAATTCAAAGTTCAAACGATGAATTGAATTGCGGGCGATTAAATGAAATAGAAGATCCTTTGTATGGGAGTAAAGTGGAATTGTCTTCTGGGCCAGAATACGGCATGAGTTGCTTTATCCATAAGGACCGAATGTTTCGTTATTTCTTTATTCCTGTCGGGACTTTGCTGCTTGGGAATTTGATTTTCTTTTGCATAATTTGGTGGCGGATGATGACGGCGAGTCGGACAAGTTCAAGAGAACGCCGAAAGTTGTAACTTTTTTCCCACTCTTTATTTAAACACTTGATTTACTCATTACAGAATTTTTTCCATTTTTAGGTGTCAATTGTTTTTCAAGTTGTTCATTGTGATGGGAATAACGTGGTTTTTGGAAATCATCACTTACTCTTTAGAAGATTTAGAAGAAGAAGACACTTGGGTTGAATTGCTTTTGGATGTCATTTTGTTATTTCAAGCAATTGACATTTTCATTGTTTTTGTATGCAAAAAAGAAACTTTATTGGTCATTCATAAAAAATGCCCTTGTTTACATTGTAAGATTTTTCAATTTTTCAACTACTTTATTATTTTAATATTTCTTAAAATATTAAATTAACTTATAACTAGCAATAATTTATCAAATCAATTAACTAATTGACATTAATTTATTAAAACCATATAAATTAACACTTTTTAAATATAAATTATTGTATTTTAATTATTTATCCTAGTTGTCACTAATAAGTTGATATGGCGACTTTCCAGAAAGGGAAAATTTTCAGATTTCATGACAACGAGAACAAGTAAGCTGGAGCGAAAAGTCGTGAGATACAACTCAAGAGAAAAAAGTATTGATATGACTTCTATCACTTCTCTGACGGAAAAATCAACATTTACAGTGGCGGATCAAGCGGTAGGCACGAGGGGCACGTGCCCCTCTCATGACTCATGAATTTACATTAGATATTGATTTTTTTCCAAATATTTAGTATTATTTTTGGAATATTTTTTCAAAAATTTTCTCCAGACCTCCGGTCCCAAGTTTATATTTAGGGAGAGCTAATATTCTGTAAATATTTTTTCTTGACTTCTGGTTTTATAATAATTTTTACAATTCATTAATATAAATAATTGCTCAATATTATTAAAAATATTAAATTGTGGCTGATATCATTACATTTTGAAGCTCTCTTTGTCAATTTCTAGATCTACCACTGATTGGCTTTATATTGTTTATTTTTTAATTGGATTATTGGGGCTTTGGCTTAAATTGAGAAATGCTAAAGTAAACTTTGAAATGGTTTTTAACACTATTTTAAAATGAATTAATGAAAGTAATATTTTTTATTCTATCAAGGAATTGTTAAGAAGATTGACCATACAGGAAATTGATGATTTTAAACATGGAAAAGCGTTTAGAAAAGATGCAGAAAATTTATATGAAAATATTGCTTATAATAAAACGTTTGAAATATGTCCTTCAAGATTGAAAAATAGTTATATTAAAATATTTGATTAAATTGGACTAACATAAATCAAAATAATTACAAATATGCATTTCCTGAAATTTGATATAAAATAAATATTTTTGCAATAGTTTATATAAAAATATCACATGACTTTTAAATAGATAACATAATTTTGGGTGAAGGAGAATTTGGAATTGTGTTTAAAGGAGAATTTACGATTAATTACGAAAAATTTGATGTTGCAATCAAATCTGTAAAACCAAATGTTGATATTCAATATGTTCGAGCAATTCTCTCGGAAATTAAAATTCTGCAATTTATTGGTCAACATCCAAATATTATTGGATACTTTGGTTCAATCACCAAATCAATCCAAAGAGGTTTTCTTAATTTCACGCATGATTATTTTTTATATATAGTCAGCTTCGTCAGAATAGCTTTACTAATAGATTGTCTACTATTTTATATTAGGTTATTCTTAAATTTTATATGATTTTTAAAATGTTCTCTTTTTATTTTAGGATTAATTGAAGTAATTGTTGAATTTTGTAAAAATGGAAGCTTAAAAGATTATTTGTACAAAAATCGTGAATATTATGAAAATTTATTAGTTAATAACCCTCAGGAAGTCCTTTCATGCTTTTTTAATTGGGCTCATCAAATTTCAAAAGGAATGACTTACCTTTCACAGAAAAAGGTAATTTTATTAAATGAAATATATATAAGAATACAATACATATATCGTATGGCAGTATAAGTATTATATAGTTTGCAATTTTTAGATAATCCATGCAGATTTAGCTGCCAGAAATATTTTGTTGACTGAGAGCTTCACAGTAAAAATAGCAGATTTTGGATTGTCACGTCAACTTTTTAATTACTCTAATTACGTGAAAACAAACCAGGTTAATAATTGCGTCCGATTCACTTTTCAATAAATATAATGTATTTATGTTTCTATATGTAATACATTTAAATATTATAATGTTAGTCTTATTAAATAATGATTTATTTTAATTACAATTTGAGTAAAGGCGCCGTTACCTTGGCGTTGGATGCCAGTTGAAAGTTTGGTTTACATGATATTTTCAACTAAATCTGATGTTTGGGCTTTCGGAGTCACATTATGGGAAATTTTCTCATTAGCCCAAATTCCCTTTCCAGGATTGTCATGGGAAATAACATTTGCAGATAAACTTTATGAAGGACTCAGGCTTCAAAATCCTAGATATTTACCGTCAAAATTCAAGTATTCATTATTCATTAATTCTTTGACATTTGATTAAAAAATTACAAACAGTGACGTAGCTGCCGTAAAACATATTAGGCAAGGCCTAACCAAAATTTTGATGACTTACACTAGATAAAATTGACCTTTTAGAAGCTAAGCGCTAGATAAAATAAAATAAATTATTCGATTACAAAGTTAAAAGTTTGTGTTGGCCGCAATTAAGATAATTTTATTATCATACACGAATAGAAAATTTTATAGAATTGTTAACGTCAATTGTTAAAGCCATTTAATAGGGTTAAATAGTAGATTAATGGTAATCAATAACAAAATTTTTTCGTAGGACTATATTTGATCTTACTGATTAGAGTTGTATTTTCAAAAAAATTGTGTTTTTAAAAGCTTTAGATAGCTTTTTTCAAATAAAACTTCTATAATATTAGGGTAGTTGCTTTCTAAAAAACATTCTCGTGGCGTACAAACCCATAAATTTTTTTATTAATTGAATTCAACTTCTTTAATCTATTCTCAGGATCTACAATCTCTTAAAGGTTAGGACGGTTATTTTTTTTTAAAATTCCTAGGTTCCGGTTGAGGTTAGAAGTTATTTTCAAAAAATATCGAGACCTGTGATTCAATAAACCTGGATCCGGTGATTTTTTAGTGAGTAAACAGTACCTATGAATGTTTTTTTAGTTATTTTCTAAAATGTTCTGGTTCGCAGAATCAAAATGTTGTTCACCCTTTCTATGAAAGTTTTAAAAAAATATTCACACAATTCTAAGTTATTTAAATCTTTGATTCATAAGGGATAATAAATTGAATGTGCAGGCCCAGACAAAAAAATGTTTCTAAAACGTCAGGTCAGACTAATAAACAATCATTCATTGATTCAAAATCCGCAAAGTTATTTGTAATTGAATATATTAAAACTGCTAAATTAGTACTATTTTAAATTTTATTCTACAAACATATTATTATTATTTCAAATTTCATACAATAAATAGTATTTTTCATTTGAAAATAAAAAAACAAAAGTTATTATCAGGTTAAACTGGAGTGCCTAACTCAATTTTTAGGCTGACTACTCTCATGATTGCAAACTTCTTAATACATACTTAATATATAAAAATGAACCCATAATTGTTGGTAAATTTGTATGTTTATTAATTCAGGAAAGTGTATGACGTTATGTTAACTTGCTGGGAAATCCAACCTGAGCAAAGGCCTACTTTCGATAAATTGGAAGATTTTTTTCAATCAATACTTAGTGAAATACAAAACAACGAAATCATTTTCAAGACAGTAAACGATTAATGGAATTCAAACAATAAAAAAAATTATGTTAAACCTAAAATGCATATAAATAATTTATCAATTTTAGCTAACTTTTACCTAACCATTGGTTATAAAATTTTGAACTTGTTATTCAATACTTGAAAAACAATCTAACATTTTACATTTAGTGAAGTCAGGACCTTTCACCCTCTGCCAGTTGTGCATGTAGTAGTATAGAATAGATGCCTAAATAAGGAGAAATCAATTCTTTAATGTAAAAGGTAAAAGAATTTGTACTAAAGGGCTTAAGGCGTTGTTTATATTTTTATAAACCAGATATTTAATTATATTTGATTTTCTCTTTATAATAATAGAAATACATTCCTAGATGTACATATTTGTATGAAATGATAATAATGAAAACTATTATTTTTTTTAATTTTAAATGAAATTAAGTTAACAAATAAATGCAATTCTACATATAGTAAATTAGATGTCAAGATGGGTTTATATCAGGGTCGGGAATTGAAAGTTTCACTGAAAAGTGGAAAAATAAAAACAATTAAATATTTCTAATAACGAAAAGCATTTATAGCATATTTTAATGTTTAGATTTTCACAATGTAAATAAAAATACGATTTGTTGAGAATGAAAATGTCTAGTATTCTTTTAATTTTTATATAAAACTAAAATATGACAAAGGATATAAATTTTTATTAAAGCTTAAATGCAATAATATATGTTTAAATTAGTAGCTAATTTTGATCTTTAGAATAATAATTCGATACCTTACTTATTGTATATTACGGATACTTAATTTGTTATACATATTGTTATAGTACATTTACTTTTATTCCTAAATTATAAGAGATTGACCATACATTATTTAAAATGAAAATTTAAGGCAAATAATAGTACATAATAGCATAACAATATTTTTTTATCCACCAAATTGGTTTTAGGTATTTAAATAAACATTTTTTAAATAATATATTTACTCAATTGTGGATTGACAGTTGATATTTATTTCTATTACTTTATTTAGGTTTTATATAAAAGGCTTAAAAACTATTTTTTAATTTCATATAAATAAAAATGGATTTTTTTTCGAAAATAATCATATGTTTGGCGGTTTCATTTAGCTGTCTGGCTAATATTGAGTAATTATTCACAATTCAAAAATTTATTTTTAAATTGCTATTTTGCGAACTGTATAATAATAATTATTATTATAGTGATTTCAGGTATAGATCATACCAAGACACAATTTTATGTAATCCCTCCTCTAAAACCGAAAAACCAGAAAATCGTGAAGAAGTTCAAAAAATAGTTAAAAATGCAATTGCTAAAAATTTGACCGTGAAAGCAATTGGAAACCGCCATTCAATGACTGACGTTATTTGCACAGACGGGATCCCAATTTCTATGGAGAATTTCAAAAATATTAAAATAAACCATGACAAAAAAACAGTTGTGCTCGGATCTGGTGTTCTGTTAATGGACGCTATTAACGAACTTCATAGGAATAATTTAACACTTGGACAAACCCCAACATACGGAGGAATTTCAATTGGCGGCGCTTTAGGAACCGGTGCGCGAGGTTCAAGTTTAAAAACAACAAATTCAATTTCCGAACTCTTAGTCGGAGTTGAATTCATCGATGGTCTTGGAAATTATCAAAATATTTCTTTAAAAAAATCCTCTACTTTCAATTCAAGAGAAGGAAATATCATTAGGGGATTCCGTGTACATCTTTGACTTTTAGGAATAATTTTGAGCGCCACTCTTAAAGTTGTTCCTGACTATAAAATCAATATTACTAGTGTAGAAAGAAACGGAAGTATTTTATTTTCTGGAGAAATTATTGAAGAAGCTGAAAAACATGACATTTTTCAAATATTTTGGTATCCGAATATCCCGAAACTTCTTTTATTCTCAGGGTCGAAAGTCATCACTTCAAATAGCAAGGAAGATAAAAACGGATACAATAATTGCTCAACTAATTTTATTCCTGGAATTAGTTATGAAAATGCTTTTGCCTTTACCATCACATTGGAACTCGCTCAGCAACTTAGGAGTGAAGTGCTATTACAGCAGATTGAGCATCTTACTGAAGAATATTATTTTAACGGACGATCCCCTCTATTTAAACGGCCGCTTTTCTATGAAAGAAAATCCTTAAAAGTACGCAGGAATCCCGCCATTGGATACATTGGTATATTTTCAAAATGAATTACTTATTATTTATGGTAATTTTACTAATTATTATTTAAGTATTTGATTATATTAAACATTTGTATAAGTACTAGAATAAAATTTAAAATGCAATTTCAAAACATTTTAAATTTTTTTCATAGGATACATGATGACAAACACGTGTGAAGGAGATGGATACAATTGTCCATAGAATCATGATCATTATTCTATTCGACCTGTTGAGACAGCTATCGCGATCAAACTTAACCTCTTGGTCGAGGCATTGAATGATCTTAAAGAATTGTTTCAAAAGCTTACTAGCAATCGAAACCGTCCTATTTTCCCTATGTTGGGGCTCTTTATTCGATTTTCAGGAAATGACACGTGGAAGAATCTCATGGGGATTGAAGATTATGACAAAACTGCATATATTGAATTTGTTAATATTCAAAGGTTCGGAAATAACAGTAATACGTTATCAAGAATGGGAATGGCAGCTTATCAATCAATGGGGCAACTTTTGGTAAAAAAAACATGATTTTCAGATTATTTTTGTTATTTTCATAAAATACAACAGTATAAATACATCAATCTATGTATCTATTAGATCAACAAATACAATGGAAGGCCACATTGGGGTAAAAATTTAAATTATTTAATACTTTAATAAAATATAAGTAACCTGTCTCAAAATTTACGCATAACATATTTATTTATATAAAAAGTAATAAATTCGCAAATTTTGTTAAATCTTAAGGGAAAACTGGATTGATTTTTCATTCAAAAGAAAGACTTCAAAAATTTTCGTCTGTCTACTCTAAAGACACAAGGGCGTTTAAAGATTTAATGAAAAGGTATGATCCCAATGGATTATTTTTGAATAAATTTGGAAGACGGTTTTTAAATCTTTCGGATCAATATGACTTTGATCCGGAGTTGAAGAAATGTGCATTGTGGGATTATTGCTATTGTTCCAAAGACTCCGATTGTGATGAAACTTGGCAGAAATGCGTCCAAGACAATGGATTTCAAGTTTGCACAGATGATTGGTCCTCTTGAGACCTCTTCTGTTTTTCATACTAATTAACTAATAAAATAATAAAACCCTATAAATATAATATAATTCACACACTTTTTATTCATTTAAAATATTAGTAAATTTCATATTTTATGAAAATATAAAATACAATGTTGCATGTAGCTATCTAATAAAATATTATAATTGACGTTTTGTTGAAGCGAGATAGTAGTTTTTACTAAAGATCATTTAAAAACCGAAACGTGAGGAATTTTTTGCAACCAACAGGGGTATATCTCTACATTAATTTGGCATCTTTTTAGAAGGATGAAAGGATTGATAGTTAAGGTAACTAATCCTGATGTTATTGGAAAGAAAGTATTAAATTTTATTAAATGAAAATAACTATCAATTATATTGTTATTCTTCATGAAGCTTTTTGTCAGATTTCTTAGCTTTTTCAAGTTCAGAATTTGCCAAAGAAAGTTTTAATGATAAAAACTAAAAAGTCATAACATGTCAATGTCATAGGTTTTTTCACCACCAAATCACTCCTAATTTTGTCAAAAACAAGATAAGGCTTATTTTCAATGTTAGTATTTTCATCTAATTTAATTAGACTTATGTCCTTTATTAAACTAACATGCTTAACAATTGAATTTTATGTAAATTAAAAGTATTTAAAAACGAGTCTGATATCTCTCATTAATAAATATATACGGATTTAAATATTTTTACTTCTAGAAACGAATATGGGAAGAATCTTTTAAATGTTTTAGCGTCTTTATTTGGAATGAAATCCACATGATCTTCAACCCAACCCCACACTCGTTATTCCAATTGCAAATGTGGGTCATGTTCTAGCATTTTTTATTTTTGCACTGGAATGGTAGCCCGTTATCAATCTATCAATAATCTAATTAGTGGGTAGCAGGCGAGGCAGGGTTCTAGAGAATATATTGAGTGTTTATCCTCACCACTATCAGCTTTTTGGTTAGTCAAGTTAAATCAAAGCCTCTCTTAAATTGATGTAATTAATAAGGAACAGTGTATGTATTAAAACTCGATTTTCCCCATAGAAGTCTGATTAGAGTATATAATTACGTATTTGTTCCTCATTATAAGCAGATAATTATTCTTTACTACTCAAAGTTGTAACTTAATTTTACTAGCAATAAATGAATATAAATAATTATTCATTGTTTTGTTTTAAAATATAATATAATCCAAAATCCAATATGACTATCTATTCAGTAATTATTTACCTTTTTTCCAACATGTTCATTGTCCTTTCTCAAAATGTCGGAGGTATGTTCATATTCTTAAAAATAATTTTAGATTCTAGTATCAATTTAATTCTATTGCATACATTAAATTAGATATTCGTAATGAAATTCCGTTTCTTGCGTCTATCTATGAATTGACCAATGAGAATGGAATTTTCCTTCAGACATTCATAAGGCATGGCGCAATAATTTCGAAAACTTCAATTCTCGTTTGTATGATTATATATTGTATATATTTGATTATTTCAATAAATAAATGGTAATAAACATTATATTCAAATTGACAATCAGTTGGGAATTTACAAACCTTATCTTCTTTAAAAATGGAAAAATTGTATGTGAAAGTCTCAGTTGATTCCAACAAATCTGAAACTGATTTAAACACTCAATATTCAAACGTAATAAAATTAACGCTTCTGCTAATGCAAGTTTTTCAATTTGTGTAAAACTAATAATAAATCAAATTAAATAGGTACATTTTATTCAGTATCCGTTGCATTCAAACTCAGCAGCTCGATACAACGTTGCAATAGTTTACTTAAAAACCAAATTAAAACTTTCTCCATCAGTTCAAATTGCAGACTTGGCTTATATGACAGACCATTACTATGTTGATGCTTCTTTATTTATTCCATCGGGAATTTTCCAGTACATTCCATCAGAAAAAAGACTATATGAAATAATTCGCATAGCAGGGTTTTCAACTAAAAGTGGAAATCTGAAAGTATTTAACATTTACCCCAAAAGCATTGGTAATCCTAAAGTCCCTAATCATCATTTTTAGATCTATGTAAATTATTTTAATAATAATTTATAGCATTTATTCTATAATTAATTTATTTCTATATTTGACAAATTATTTTATTGCTATTTACTAGCAATTCAGAAAAACATGTCTTTATATGTTCCCGAAGATGAAAACGAATGTATTCAATTTTCAAATGTGGCATTTATTTATTCGGAATCAAATAAGGATAAAGATCGAAAATGGCGATTTGCATCATACGGAAAATTAATAAATACAGGACCGGTACCACAAGTTGATTTTGATCATGAAATCTGCAGAAATGATCTATATAATGAATCCTTTGGGGGGATAGTAACAAATTCCAGTTTTCATGAATTGTTTTTGAATCCTAAAAAGTAATCATGCATTTTTTAAAAATCAAGTTTATGTATCTTTGAAGGAATATCTTGAAGATACATTTTATCTATATATGTTCGTTATTAGGTTTAAATCTTATGTGGAGGTTTTTTCTTCTTGTGTCGTATTTGTGGATTAGTACATAATTTATATACAGATATATTTTCAGACATCGTTGAAAATTGAGCATGAAATTCATGAGATCAATTTTTAGGTTCTCACCAAATAACATGGCAGTGAATACATAAAATATTTTATTTATTTTTGGCTATAATATAAGTCCATGTTATTTGGATAAAATCTATAAATAGAGTGTAATTTCCGCCAGCTTAATGTTCAACGATATTAAGAATTATCGGTATATAACACATTATGATATTAATTTATCAGTTGTAAGAGGGAATTTAAATGTGCTAATGATGAAGGAAAATGTTATAACATAAATAAAATATGCAACAAAATAAGTGATTGCTCTGATGGCCAAGATGAGGATATTATTTATTGCAATCAGCATTATACTTCGCTATCACAAGAAGAAATCGAAAATGATCAAATTAAAATAGATGAAACAAATCAAAATTGTGCTTGGTGTCTTCCAATTATTTTAACATTTGTATTCATTATTGTCGGGATTGTCGTCTTAACTACATTTTGGATTCGTTTACGTCGCAAAGAAGTAAAATTAAGTATATTGAATAGTCAAAAGTGTAAAATCTATAGAATTTAACGCCCTCATTTGATTTATGTATAGGCAATGCTGAACAAATTGACTAAACAAGAGTTAAAGGAATTTCGACATGGAATTGCAGATATCGAACCAAAGGGAGGAAATCTATATGAAAATAAACCATTCGACAATAGATATGAAATTTCTGAAAGTCAATTAAATATAAGTATGTACATATATATGTATAGTAAATAAGAAATTAAAGTAAAATTACAAGTATAATTTATCTTTACAAATATTACTATTTAAAAATCCTACCTACTCGGAACATGAACTTTATTACAATGATAGCACATTGACAAACTGATTTTTGTTCTATTATCCTATTTTGTTTACCTGTCCTACAAAACATTAATCCTAATTAAAATTTTGAATTTGACTTCCTAAATTATAATATAATAGAATTTATTATTTATTTTAGAAAATTGTGAAATATTGGGCGAAGGAGAATTTGGAACTGTTTGTAAAGGCGAATTAATGGTGAATAATGCTAAATATGATGTTGCAATAAAAACCATCAAAGAAAATATTGAAGTTTGTTATTTGAAATCAATCCTATCAGAAATCAAAATAATGCAATATATTGGACAACATGTAAATATTGTTGGATTTTTTGGCGCTAAAACTAAAAATTTGGGCAAAGGAGAAGTCTGTGTAATTGTTGAGTTATGCAAGAATGGAAGTTTAAAGGATTATTTATTTAAAAATCGTGCATTTTACGCCGACAAAATAAAATCGGAAAACATTTCAGAACAAACTCTTGTTAGTAACGCTCTTATAAAATTAGTTCATGGAATTGCAAAAGGAATGTCATTTCTTGAAAACAAAAAGGTCATTTTGTGTGTAAATCATTAGAGGATTTTTTTAATTCTAACTTGGTTATAGTATAAATATTGTTAAAATTGATAAAATAATAGGTAATACATGCTGACTTAGCTGCAAGAAATGTCCTATTATCTCATGATTATATAGTAAAAATTTCTGATTTTGGACTTTCTCGCCAACTTTTCAATTATTCAAATTACGTGAAAAAAAATCAAGTATGTTCTTTTAATCTAAAAAATTGTTGATTTACATTAAAAAGATAAGAATAATTTTGTTTATTTTTTTTATTAAAAAGGCTCCTCTTCCATGGCGATGGATGCCAATTGAATCTTTGTCAGATTTAAGTTTCTCCTCTAAATCTGATGTTTGGGCTTTCGGAGTTACGGTTTGGGAAGTCTTTTCATTAGTTGAAACTCCTTATCCTGGATTAACTTGGGAAACAACCTTTGTGGATAAACTCAACGAAGGACTTCGACTTCAGAGGCCAAAATATTTGCCATTTACATTTGAGTAAATTAATATCTAATAATAAATTAATATCTAATAGATTTAAAATTATTTTTAAAAAACAATGACTTAAATTAGCAACATATATGAACAAATGCTGAAGTGCTGGAATCCAATCCCAGAAAGTCGACCAAGTTTCAGTGAACTTGAATTATTTTTTGAAGAAATCGAGATAAAAAAAGCCGGAAGTGACTTTAATTCTCAAAACTATTATAACACTTTAGCGTAAAAGTTTTAGTCTATTTGCCTATATACGAAATATTTGAAAAATTCAAGATATTATGACAATTCTAAGAAAACTGTGACTTAATCATTTTTAAAACTATTAATCATATGTTCCATTGACTTATAATATTATTAATTACGATTAGTCAAAATTTTAACGATGACAAATTTTGTTTTTGATTATATATTTACTAATGCAAATGTGTATAAAGAAAATAAGGAAAGAACAACGTTATAGCGTTTATGTAAATAATTTAAATTATAATACAACTATAAACTTATACAGACTTATCTGTATTTATATATTTGTAGTTAAATGTATGCATCATTGAATAAATAAGTAAGCTTTAAAAATATGAAATGTCAACAGAAAGTTTTAAACTTTACTGATTTCAGTAGTCAGTAATTTATAATTTTCATTTTATTAATACCATTGATCTTCTGGACATTCAGAACAATTTAATTTGTTGGTTTCGTCTAACCGCAGTCGTTTTTCCCGTTATATTTGAATATAGAAGAAATGATTTCTTAAAGACATTGTACTTATTGGATCATTCAAATTTAAATCCACTTAAACTTGATGTAGTATTGGCTATTTTATCCAAAAATATTTCATTGGTTTCGTTTATTTCTTTTCGATTATACATATTAAGTTTAGTTCTCATGGTATGTTTGAAGGACATGGAGATTAATTGATATTAAGAAAATGAGCCTCAAAATCTTGGTATTTCCATTCTAATCGTAATTTCAATAAATTTTAATTATTATAGCCAAATTAGCATATTTTAAAAAGTGCTGTAAGTAATTAACTCTCTCATTAAAAGTAATCTCAGACGAATAAATTATGTCATGCTGCCTAGATTGGAGCTATCAACTACGATCCAAATTACTCATTTCAGGTAAAATCGATAGAATTTAATATATTAATCTATTATATATGTAATCATTACTGAATTTTCTAATGAAATTCACATATCAGATTTTAATGAACATGAATATTCGACTTTAGATCAGCCGTGGTTTAATTTTGATTTTTAACTATGACGGCTCAACGACGAGTCCCTTCAGTCTTTCAACGGAGGAATTGGGGAAATGTTGGGAGAAATGACTGAGGAGACTTCAATGATCTCAATAAAGAACCAATTTATATTTATACAATTATTTAAGATTAATCTGATTTATATTTATTTGATTATCTAATATTTTCAAGTTACAACATTTATGAAGAGTAGGTACTTATTAAATGACATTATTTACGCTTTCCTAAAGTAAAATTTAAAAAATCCATTTATTCATTAAAAGTCATTGCTCATATAATGATTAAATAAAAATCTAATGAAATATCCAATAATGAAATATTAAAAAAAACATATTGAAATCTTAAGTAATTTGCTAAATTAAAAGCTATGCTCATATTAACAAAATAGGCACTTATATAATCGCCACGGGTTAAGTCCGAGTTTGAATAATCAGTTTATTTGTTATTTGTAGGTCACCACAGGTTCAACTTTTCAATTAGCATTGGGCGGATAGGGAAATGTTTTGTATTCCTCATGTGCTTTGCATTGCATTTCTCGGTTTGGCTCTTTTTGGCGTGGAAGGTCAAGCCGAAGTTTTTCAAACCCAGTAGTGGAATGTTGTAAATTCAATTTCAATAAAGCTATTCTTATTACTCCAAAATGTAAC
>VJMY01001312.1:0-14624 GCA_009869795.1 Neelides sp. FZ-2019 | reverse complement strand
AAAATATTTTAAATATTGCATTTGACGAAATCGGAAAGTATTACGATCAAAGACTTCTAGATCGTATTTCAAATAATCCTGGAATTCCAGACTTCATAGTCCCTCAATTTGATCCTAATTTAAATGATTTTATGAAAGGTCGAAAGATCTGTTATCAAAAACCGAGGAACAATATTTTATTAGGATTTTGGAATCAATGGGACCAAATGAGACAACAAGAAGTTTTATGGTTTATTGTAAAAAATAAATTAACAGATGTTAAAAATTTCACTTCAAGTAAAATTTTAAAAGAATTAAGATCTTTTGTCATTAATCGAACAATTGAAAAATATGGAACTCTTTTTAGTATTTCTGACTCAAATGACGCGTTTAGATATTCAGTAATCAGGTTAAATAATTTTCATGTTACTATTGAAACCGGAAACCAGAACTTTCTTTCATATTATTTTACAACTGATGGAATTAAAATGGGGAATTTTTGGGGATCTTTTGGGATATATTTCTGGATTTTGATCTTTGCAAATTACTTGGCATTTACTTTTATTTCATCATTAATTAATTTTAAAAATAAAAATAAATATTTGAGTTCTTCCCTTCAAAACTATGCCGTTTTAGTAGAGCAACCATACGGGAAAAAAGCTCGAAATTTAAATAAAGTATATTGGATTATGATTTTTCCACTAGGTCTTTGGCTTATCGCAAGTGTGGTTTTGAGTAATTCTTATAAAAGTGCTGTTGTGACTAATTTAATTGCGCCTTCAAAAATTATTTGGACTGAAAACGTGAATGATTTAATAAAAGAAAATTTTCAAATTTACAAAACGTATTTTACTGGACTCACGTTTCTGATAAGAAATGGAAATGATCCAATTAATAACTTAATTTTGGATAATCTTTACTATTTAAAGACAGATGAACCAAATTGTTCAAAATATTCAAATTTGCCCATCACGAAACATTTTCATTTGGTTGAAGTACAACGATTGGAAACTTACTACAATCATACTTGCAGAACTCCGATAGTGAATTATACAAAGATGCCAAAGAGATATCATAAGTTAGTTCAACTTCTCGCAACTATGACAACAAATGAAGATGAAGTTGTATTTTCAAAAATGCAAAAATTTGAAAAAGTTGCTCTCTATGGCGACTCAATTGGATTAGAACTTTATCTAGAAATTATGAAATTGCTTCGTCCAAAATCAAAAGGAGTACTAGGAAAATTTCGCTACTTTGAAAGAAACGCTGTTTGGTTTTTTGCTAATTATCAAAGCAAATACATTCCCAATTTATTTGAATTGCTAGTTGAATCCGGGATTTACAAAGTATGGAAAAATATTTGTAGACAAATGCTATCTGCTGGAATATCAGAATCATGGGGTAAAAATAAATCAATTAATGATGATGAAACAAGAAGATCTGATTCAGAGTTTAAAGCACAAACACTAAATAATAACATCTTATCATTATTTGTGGTATTAAATATTGGGTTGATTATCAGCATATTCATATTTGCTATTGAACATTTTATGTATTATAAATAATGTGTTTTACTCGTTCAACTAAATGATAAGAATATTATGTATACTAGTATACCTACTAGTTGCCAATTATGAATAAACTGAATATAAATTTGTAAGTTCCATGAATGTAAGTTTATTCTTAATGTTTTTCAAGTTCCGCATAAAAATTAAATTTGAGTTGTATTTTGATCCAATCAAGAAACTCAGTGACCCGTGTAAAGATTGCATAGTGATTTGGATTACATGTTCTATTTAAGTGATAAACAACTCCGCCACTTAAAATTCCTTGTAGATACCATTTGTCTTTATCTTGAAAAATTAAACCTCCACCGCTGTCTCCGTCGCAAACTGAAGTGCCTTGAAATTGATTTTCAAAATTAGTAAAATTATTCTTATAATGTAAATCGCATCATTTGGCATCATTTTGTATTATTTTTTCAATCTTAAAATTAGACATTACATATATACTATTAATATCGGCTGAAACCAAGATGACACATTTCTCTTACATGTCACTTGGTTTCTAATTTGATAACATATAAATACAAGTGACATGTAAGAGAAATATGTGTCACCTTGGTTTCAGCCGATAATGGTAATAATACCGTTTCTATAACCAGCGCAAAATGTTGTTTTTCGAATAAAATTTATTAAATCTTGATTATATTCACATTCATATTTCTGCCGAACTGGTAATTGTATTTTTTGAAGTTCCTCTTTTAATTCACCGTATCCTGTTTTGCCCCAACCTACAAACTATATTACACCCATATTTAAATAGAATACAGAAATTATTGAATTAAAAATTCATTTAGTTATTAGATATGTATCAATAAAATCCAATTCAAAATCCGACTAATTGGCTATTATAAAAGAAAGATCATTTAAAAATATTTAAGTTACAGTTCCCAAATTTGTAGGATCTGGTTCAATTAGACTTTTAGTTTCAGGCAAACAAACTGGTCGCACATATTCGGTTATTTCAACAGGCTACAATTGTAAGAGTTCAATATAAACATACCAAAAATATTAAACGATACGAATTAATGAAAATTTTCATGAAAATATTTCAGAAAAATTATATTTGCAATTTATGTTTAACAATTAAATGATTCACTTAAACAGAAACTAGAAATTTTAAAATCCTACACTGTCAAGCCAGACAATTGCAATATCTGATTCAATTGTAGATGGGATGTAATCTTCATGAAGTTCAATTTCCTTTACGAATCGTTCTTGGACAAATTTATTATCGCGGTTAAATTTCTTGTAGTATTTTCCTAATTTTACCGTCAATCTGTCTGTTCTTTTTTCATGAGTTTGGTGTATTGCGACACAATGAGCAGCTTTAAAGAGAATAAAGTTACACTTAAATTATTTGCATATTTAACTGGTAAAAATAATTTATATTCAAATTACTGAACTGGACCTGTAAGAACAGCATTTTCACTAATTAATGTTCCACCACAAATATATTTATGCCTTGACCGAAGTTTTTTTTGTTCGTAAAATCCCACATGCCAAGGATGATCCCCTTCATTGGCATCAACTCCGCCAAATGACTGAACTTTAAAGTCTTTGATTTTTCCACATTCCAAACTACAATTAATATTTTCATATATATCTGTCCAAGTATCTCCATTACAAGTCCGCGTAAGAAAATTTTTGTTTCCCAAAGAGTTAATATAATATTTTTTGCACCTGTTAAACAAAAATCATGAATTTAAAATTCATAGTATTATTGATTGCAATAGTATGAATATTAATTATATAACTTTATAACCCATATTTAGCTATTGTATTATGAGGAATTTGATTTGTCTCGCAACTATATTCATTGGTTGTGTTCTTGCAAGTTATTTGGATTCCTGGCTTATCAGGGAAAAGTGGAGAACAGCTCTTTGTTTCTTCTTTACTGAAATTTTCATCAGACTCGTCAGATTCCTGTTCTTCTGTTGAATAATCTCTTTCAGTGGTTGTGAATATTTTTTTGGTTGTTTTCTTGGTCCTAAAAGTTGTGATCTGAGACGTCCTAGTTGTTGTTGTTGTTGTTGTTGACGTTGTCGTTGATCTTGGTGTTGTAGCTCTTATAAACGTATTGATAGGTGATCTCGTTGTTGTAATTATTGGATATGATCCGGCTGTTGTTAGTGGTATTGAGATTTTGGGGGCAGCCTTAACATACTTCGAACAGAATTCCAATGATTCGTCACTTCCACCCCAGCAATCTTGAACGCCATCGCATCTTTTGTTGTTCGGAACACAGCCACCAAAATTACAACGATATTGATTGTTCAACCTTTAATGCAATAATTATGTGTCAATTATTATATATTTTAAATCAAAACAATTTGAATTTTAAAAATAAATTTCTCACAAGCAATTTGAATATTTCAACGCGAGAGTTGCGTTATTCAAACAAATGCCTAAAATCTTTTGTTCATCTTCTCCGTTAGGGCAATTCACAACACCGTCGCAGACTTTATAGGAATCCAGGCAACCTGAACCGTCTATACAGCGAAATTGATCTTGTCGACAAGCATTTGCTATTGATGAGACTAAAACACTTGCCTGAAACATTTACATGTATAATATGAAATTGAATATTTAATGTCGAAATAAATAAACAATAAAAAATAATTCAATGAATGATAATATAATAGGTAGTATTATTTATAATGAATATGAATAAATATGGATTTTAATGGTGTAAATTTAAATTTTTAACAATACTTCGTTTAATGGCGCCTCAGTAACAAATTTTTCTCTATAGTATCGATTATTACATTGATAATTATTTCGATCGCATCTGTATGATCCTTCTTCAACTATCGTTTTATTTGGATAATTTTGATAATTGTAATTTTGAAAATTATTTAAGCCTCGAAATTGGGTATTTGTCGGAGCGATATGTCTTTTTGAAGTGCCATAATTGTTGTTATTTGGAAGCTCATAATTATTATATTGATTATTATTTTGGTTTCCATTATATTGATTGTTATTTTGGTTTCCACTAATTGGTTGAATTAATCTTCTGATTCCGCTAAATAAATCGAATTCAAATTGAAATTGCACTTGGCGTTTCGACCTTGTATTTAAAGTACTTTTGCCGTTTTCATTTTCTATATTTAGTCATAAAAAATGTTTCAAGAGTGTTGATTTTTAAGTAGATTTTTAAAGGTGTGTTTGTGATTTAATAAAATAATAGATAAGTTAATCGAATTTTAAGTTACCTTTTACAAGAATTGATTTCCAATTAATTTTATCCATTAGTTTCAAAGAAGAAACTAGAGATATAATTTGAATGGAAACAAAAAGTATTAAAATGAATGCTAACCTAACATTCATGTTAAATAAATCTTCAATGCAAAATTCAGAACCAACAAAAGCCGAATTTTTAGTATATTAAATTATTTGCTCATGAAGTGATATTATGAATATTCACAAAATTCTTATAAGCTCAAATTTCAATTGGATATTAAAGCTACATGTATTTTTTACGATTATTTTATTACTAAAATAAGATTCCTAATTACCTTACAATGGAAATTTTTTACACCTTGATTTTTTTCACTCATTCTTAATTATTCTGACGTGTTCAAACTTCAAAGTAATCAATGAATTACATAAGTACGTATGTAAATTGTCCTTTTATAATCATATATTAGGTACATTTAACATTGAGTTGAGATATACATATAATTGTTATTTCTTCGCAAAATAATTCAACTAAAAAATTAAGATATGCTAATAACTCAAAGAATTTGATGCTATGCATATTAATCTATAGATGAATTGATGAATATTGGCGAAGCCATATAGATGCAATTAAAATGTCATTGATCATCAATTTAATATATTTATAAAGAGTATTTGATTATATTGATGAAAGCTTGCAATTTATGTTTGTTATGCTGAATGACCATTTCCTTTTCCTATGATATAAATTTTAATTAATTTCTATGACGAATAATTGATGCGTAATAATGAATGTAGGTGCAAGATGCTGTCTTGTTGTCATTTTATTTTATCTCATTTTAAGGATAATTAAATTTAACAATTATCAAAGGTTAAATCAAATCGAAAACAACTTTCAAAAAACCAAGAATTGTTGATTATTTATCTTTATTTATTAATATAATAAAATTTAAAAATTTAGTATTTTTATCTACCCAATCATGTCATTATTTTCACCTTACGAATTAAAATTTCAAAAATTCTATAACTATAATAATGATAAATGTAATAAGGATGACTGTTAATATTGAAAGTGTTAAAGTATTTATCATTTCATTACAATTGCTTTCAGTAGCAAACTATTTTGTATTTATTAGGTAAGCTTTACCTTTATGTATAAAAGTGATAAGGAACTCACGATAATGCCGAGTTTATAGTTATTAATGAAGGAAAATGATGGTTATACCTTTCCTTATTCTCATCCTTATAAGAAATAAGAATAAGAAGCTAAGGAAGTTGACTTTCTCTTGGTCCAATTAAACTCAAATTTCCTTCACTGTTGTATGTGTATGTCTCGTATGTACATACTTTTATGTATGCGAGTAGTTGAACCTCCTTCACGTTCTAATGAGAAAAGTCACGGTCGTAATTCACTTTTAAATCCACACAAAAGAACTCAAAGAAGGCGAAGACCCGAAGGCAATTACGCTTAGTTAGATAAGACTCTCCTTAGAAAAAAACTCCATAATCAAAATACTCGTTCCATTTTAAAATTGAGACATGGAGAGCTTTACAATTTAAAAGAGTAATAACAAGAATTATATAATTGTAATTAAAGTAGTGTATTTTTTTTAATTGAACTGTCACGTCTGGTGAAGACCGCATCTATAAGCATATATATAAACTTTTAATTATCAGAACCTATTTAACACGTGGGCATACGCCCTCTAAGTACCTATATAAACTAAATGTATGTACATAAATAGATAGGCACTTGGAAATTGCACCCTTACCTATATGCTTTTATCATTTGCTCTTTCAATCGGTTCTTATCTAAGGAAGTCCGTAATCCTCAAGTGATTTGTTTTAATTTACCTACTTACTTAATTGCAATTTAAAATTCTTTTCGCCAAACCTTAATTACAAAAAGTGATTCATTATGTATGAAATGAATATTCAAATCGTTTACATTTAAAATGTTTCTCAAATACACTTACCTTGCTTCCATTAATCCTCTCTTACGAATGTTGAAAAACACGGACATTTATAGCAAGTGAGAACTAATATTATTATTATTATTATTTTGTATATTTTTGCAGGATGGACGAAAATCTTTTATTAAAAAGATCAATCAGGTTTCATATAATGTAAAAAATTCTCCGATAAATTATTGTTTATAACATTATAAGATTTGACTTGAATAGAGATAATCTCAGATATGTGAAAATTATGGAAGCATGAACGCTTAATTGAAATTTTTTATGCCTTTAATATTGAAAGCTATTTTTTCATTATAAAAACGAAATCATACATGAAGGATATATCGCATATTCGAATTAAGAAATATATTGTAAGTTGTATTAAAGATTATACTTGAAATATAAACACATTCAACAATTCTATTAGGTAGGAGTGATAGGACTATATATATATATCTACTATCGTATCCTCAAAGTTGTAAAGTAAAATTTAAGATGGAATAATAACATTGTAGTAGTAGTAACATTGAAAACAATGAGGGAGTAAATTTTTTGACCACAAAATATAAGTGTATATAATTTAATATTTGATTATAATCTCCGTCGTTGTTTATATCCTATATGACTTTTGTGCCATGCTCAGCACCAGCACGCCTAGCAACCAGTGAAACATAGTATACATACATACATATTACATGAAACATAACACCTATATGTGCTTATTTCATGGAGGTAAAGCTTTGAAACGAGCAATAACCCAGTCAGAATCAGAATACACGTAAATACTCATAAACTCACTGATAAGAAATTTTTTTTCTTTCAAATCTTCTTTATTTTCATATATCTACAATTACACAGTGCAACGATCCAGTTATCTTATAATATGGTCTAACCATAAGATAAATGCATTAATGTATGTTATATGATACAATTCTCCAGATTCTTTGTTTTTAGTTATTTCTTTCGTTTTTAGATGTAAAGCCCAATGGAGGGGTCATGAACTTTAAAGTAAAGGAGCAGCAAGGGGTAACGAAGTTTCTTCTATTAACATCTATGGTAATGAGCATTAGCGAGGCTTTCAAATGAAACAAAGGCTTACATTTACTATGAGTGGATAAGCATAAGTTCTCTTTATGAGCAATAAGAATGCAATGATTAAATACCTTTTACTAAAATGGCATTTAGAAATGGCTTTAATAACTCAGGTTTGAGAGTTTTGTTATTTCACTTAATCTTCAGGTGCAATGTGTTACATGCTACTTCAACACACATGAGTTCCGAATCATGCAGTCAATATATAAAAGTGCATTTTTGTTTCCTTAATTGAGGAAAGTGAATCCTCTTCAATTCGAAAGCTTCTTTATTTAACTCTTATCTCAACATTTTACACGCTCTCGTCATTTATTTAAATATTAATCTTAAATACATTGAATAAGCTCAAGTTTTGCATGTGTATAAAAAAACTAAACTTAAATTCACACCTTCTCGCATTTCTTAAAAATGATATCTTTAATTTTTTTTCAATGAGTGTTCTTAAATTCCAATACTAATAAACTTTTGTAGAACCATTAAAAATTACACTTAAATATGAAAGTGATAAATAAGTAGCAATGGAAAATAATTAATTTAAAATAATGAATGGCAATATGTAATTTTGTATGATCTGATTTGTGAAATTTTGTAATAAAATCATTACAAATTGTAACAATTATTAATTGAATATTACATTTTTTTAATTGGATCAAATGTTCAAGCATGTCGTCATTAATTTATCAAGTTTACGCTATAAATCATATCATCAATAGCTAAAGTAAAAACCAACAACATATTGAAACACTCTGTAAGATTAAGTACTTGTTCCTTTAAACCCAAAAGACATAATAAGGATTAAGGCTATTAATTTATTAAGGAGCAATCTTATGTTGAATGCGAGGTTTTGCTTGTAGTTAAGGAGCAGATGTGGGGCGTGAGATTAAGTAATGAAAATTGATGAAATTGGGTTTCCCCTTCCGCCCAAATCGCCGACGTCCCCCGAAGACGGAAGAAAACTGACCGGTGGAGATCGAGAGGAATATAAAAAGATACAAAGATCAACTTTCACATTCAGTCCACGACGCAGCCTACACTTCACTCAACTCTCATCCACACAATGATTAAGCTCAACAAAGGAACGGTAAGTGTATTGACATATAAGCATGTTATTTTTACCAAACTTGCCTATTTCACATTTACTATACAAATTTTAAAAACATAATTATAAATCTTTTATATATATTATTTATTCGGTTTTAATTTTTCCAGTTTTTGGTGGCCATAATTCTTTTATTGATCGCCGTTACTCACGCTTGGTGGTTTTATTATATTCCATTATGGAGGAAACGAAGGTAAAATCTCAATTTTTTCAAGTTCATTGTATTAATAATTGAATAAATGAATGAATTAGGTTAAGATAGTTACGAATTTAAAAATTGTATTTATATTAAAGGATTATTCGACATTATCGTCCACATTACGGATATGGGCACCATGGACATGGACATCATGGATTTTTTGGGCATCACGGGCATCACCATGGACATCATGGACATCATCACGGGTTCCATGGATGAAATATATTTACTAATGTGCAATTTTCATAAATGCATATATTCATGTTCAAATTCTATTGTGAATTCTACAATTCAATCTCAAATTGCAACAATTTACAATTCGACAAAAATGATAGCTTACAGATTTATTTTTATTTCCATTATACACGTGTAAAAAATTTATATTGTGAAAGGCAATAATATATATATACTTAATTATATAACGATCAGCTGATATTTTTAGTAAACAATGATTATTTTTCACATCGTCTATCTTTGCTAGTGTTTCAATATTTTTTTTATTAAGTGGTGTTCAGCTTTTCGCTTCAAAACTTCTAAATAATGTAAGAGTGGGTTTACCACTTGTACCTATCCTAAATATTCAAATGTATTTGAATATATACAATAAATAAAAGCTTGCCATTAAACTAAAAATTAAAAGTGCAAAAAAGTTAATGACATAAGTACTGATACATATTTTCATATGGGAATAGGAAGTTATTGTGGCAGGCTGAGACAACACTAAAAATCAAAAATTCACTTCAATAAAAATAGAGAAAAATTAAAAATATATACGTTATTTGTTTAAAAAGGTAATATTTTATTAAAGACTCATATGATAAGGTACATAAAAAACAATAAATTAGAACATATAATTAGTTGAATGTTGATTATAAAAAGCTAATCACAATCTCCAAAAATATACAAATTTAAAATATATTTTTAATAGAATACTAGACTATTTATTAACAAATAAACGTTTTATAATGTGCTAAAAAATGAAATTGCAAAAATATGAAAATGCATGTTGGCTCATCATATCTCCTATTCTTATTTATTCGTCTAACAATATCTATTATATCCGTTTTCTGCAAGTCGCTAATTGCATGTGATTCCGAAATTTCAGTTTTTTGCATTTATCTCGCAATCGTAAATTAAAATAAAACCTGCTTCCATAAATTCTTCCAAACACATTTCATGTCTGCTCTAATTACAAATAAAATTGAATGCTGTGTTATTGTGTATGAAGATAGCGAAACTGCAAGCATTAACGATAAGAACATTTATCATTTATAAATACTTTGCATGGATGCCCAAAACCTCATTTAACACTATTTGTAATTATGCTTATGTTCCGGTTTGAAATGGTATATAACAAGTAAATCATTGCATGAGATATGCCACTGGAATGGAAATGGATTAAGAGACTTGTTGATTGCATCTAATCAATATGTAAAAGACTAATTTACCAAATCGATGAGCTTTTGTAAATTGATTTACATACAATACCTAGTAATATATAAATATTGACACGTTGACACCATTGAATATTTTATATTAAATTATTTAATTGGAACAGCAAATCTCCCACTTCAAATCAAAACCTTGTCAAAATGAAAAAATTCACAATTCTAATTCATCTCCTTTTCATTTTATTCCATCCCGGAAAATCAATTGGCAATTAAATTAACAATAATTATTTAAATTCTATTCTATTCAATTAAACAGCAATTAATTGAATTTGCTTATATTTAAACTTACTTAAATGATTTGCTTATATTAATAGAAATGATTTTTATTTTAGATTTAGAAGCCAAATTAGTGAACAAAACAACAATTAACGTTGAAACGGAGAGAATCATCTCAATTTTTTCAAATACAGTGAGATTCTACATGTACAATAAACGAAGGTATTCATCTCAATAAAATTTATATATTGACAATTATAATTTGTTGAGATTAATTTAAAAATATTTTAGATAATTAATTGTAGGAATGGTTCAGCAGAATTGATCTTGGATGATGAGAAAAGCTTGAAGTATTTCATCAAACGTGTTCCAACAAAAGTATTAATTCACGGATATAAACAAAATTCTTTTATGTTTTTTCCGCATATAATCAAAGACGGTAAATTCAAATGAAAAAACTATTATAGTTAATATAACAATTAAATTCTTTCTCTTGGTAATTTTTTTTCTTTTGGCATATTATATAAGTAAATTATATTCTGATTGGGTAACTAATTCATTTTTTGATTAAGTGTAATGTGGATTTAATGTATTGATACATAGCTTATCTTGAACGTGGGCGCGATGAAAATGTTATTTGTGTGGATTGGCGGAATTTAGCATCAGAAGCCATTTACTATAGGGCTGCACGAAATACAAAAACAGTTGGGGAAAGTGTTGGACAACTACTTGAGTATTTGCATCATATGGGGTTACTCAGTTATAAAAGTTCGAACATAATTATTTACTTACATTAATTAACTAAGCTATTCTTTATAGCATAATAAACTTACCTTGCTAATATCTTTGATTTGATTTTCAGGTACAGAAATTGTTGGATTTAGCTTAGGAGCTCAAGTTGCTGGTTTTGCTGGGAAATACATCAGAGAACATTCAAATCAAAAAATTGACCGGATTACGGGTATAGATAGACACAAAAATTATTAACTTTCTATCAATTTGAATTAACGCAATACTAATATTTTTTGATTAATTTAGGATTAGATCCAGCCGGTCCTGCATTTTGGCATTGTAAAAAAACTGATAGGCTCGATAAAGGTTTATTATCATTAGAAAATTAAAATCAAACCTATTCAATTAATTTTAAAATTAATATTCTAGGTATTTTCCTATTATAAAAAATGGTAAAGTAATAATTAAAATTAATAATTCTTAGAAGATGCCAACTTTGTTCAAATAATTCACACATCAGCGGGAAAAAGCGGTTATGACAAGCCAATGGGCCATGCTGATTTTTACCCAAATGGAGGCACGGCACAACCTGGTTGCGGACTTGAATACATTTTTGATTATTTTCTCAGTAAGGAAGATTTGTTTCAATATTAAATGCATTTGTTTTATTTTATGTTTGAAAAATAACATATTTTTAAATTTTGTATAAAGCAAATTGCAGTCACGAGAAAGCTCTTTTCTTCTTTCTTGATACAATTAAAGGAATGAAATACAAAGGATGTTCTTGCACTAACTGGGATAATTTTACAAAAAATCTTTGTGACTGTTCAAATCCAAAACATTTAGAAATTATGGGGGAATTAGTAAGATCTTCGTAAGTAAAAATAAATTTATTATTCCCCTTTCATGTTATTTTTCAAATTGAAAACTTATTTTAGAAAAATAAAATAACGAAAAAAAACGGCAAATGAAATCAAATGAATATATTTTTATCCTTACTTTTGAATGTTTATTTTAGAGCAAGGGGAAATTTTTATCTATACACAAATACAACAATGGTGATGACATAAAAAAACTCTAAAAAACTTACCTTATTGATATTAAAGAAAATAAACTTCGATTTAATTATGTCTATATATTAGACTTGCAAATTGAAATAAAATCTATCCATGATCAATAATATGAGAAATAAACTGAAATTCACTTTTATTCAATCTTGTTTCTAAGATGTTCTAATTTTGCTATTTATCCTAATTAGGTTAACTTCATATAATACTAATTCATTCAGAATAAAATGGTGAAAAAAGATTTATTAAATTATAAATTAAGCTTTGTCATTGTAAAACTTATAAATTAAATTCAATACATCCTTTAAAGTTTTATGATAGTTTATAACGGCATAGAAGGTTTTCTAAACACCATTACAGTATTTTTAAACCATGGAAAAGTTGAGTTATTCCTTAAAATTCCCGCATTTTCACGATCATACTTATATCCTTTATTTTCCATCTTTTTAATAATATAATCATTATTCCTATTGTTCACATGTCCAATCCCCAGTTGACCTTCAACTCCCCAACTGAGAATCACACCCTTTATATTCACTCTATCCAAATTGTTCAAATACACATCTTCGAATTTTTTGGGCAAATGCTCTCCAACTTCCAGGGACATGCACCAATCGTATGGATTAAATGTGACGTTCTTTGAGAGGTCAACAACTGCACAGCGACCTTCGGATATTTCTTGTGTGTCTGGATTCCCATCATAACAATTGACTCTCAGACCGCGCTTTGAAAAATACTGCGTGTATTTTCCCATTCCTGCTCCAAGATCAATCAAGTATTTGACATTTTCTTGTTCGAAAAACCTGAACAAGGCTGCGGCTAAAGGCTCGTCAAACATATGGTGTTTTACAGCATCGGCTCCACGCCAAAAACCGCGCTCATTGTTGATTTCAAATTCTATCAGATTAAATTATATTATTTTTTCACATTAATTGATAAGAGAAACTACTTTTTGCATCGCTCTCAACCCGTTTGACATCTTCAGCAGCAATTTTCACCTCAACTTTCTATAAAATATAATTTTTAGAATTATAAATCGTGAAAGACATTTATAAAATAAGGAGTAATTTGTGTAAAATACCTAATTAAAATTTATGTTAGTGATTACGATTACTAATTATTGCTACGTCCAACTCCTAGTTTACATAAAGAAAATACTAAAAAACACTATAAATATATGACATTTAATATATTGTGGCCCCTTAACCCACAATGTAGTAATTTTGAAAAATTTGAAAAATGAACAAATTCAATTATTTATTTCTTACTGCCTATACATTCTTATATCATACCTATTTATTTGGGTATATCTAAATTAAGTAGTTTTGAAACAAAAGACTTTTATTTGAAGTGATTATAATTTTTTGCATTACAATATATTTTATCATTGAATATGTAAACGAGAAGTTGAACGATACTATGATACTATAATTATATCTAACAAAATGGTTAACCTCTTTTTCGATATTTTCCAATCCGTCCAGACTGAAATATATTTCAAAAGTTATATTTTTATATTACACCTACAATACGATATGGAATTAAATGTGAATTTAAATCGCTCATTTTTAATTAATTCTAAATATCAAACTATTTTACCTTTCGGCTTCTATCTTCTCAATGCAAACAACGCTTAAATTTGAATTTTCTTTAGCTACAAATAGTAAAATTCCAACAGCAAAAAAAGTGGCCAAATAAAACCAAAAATTTGGTCGTTTACTGGAACTCATTTTGTGGTCTCTCTTTAACATGTGCATAAATATAAAAATCAAATTTTCTAAGATTAATATCTTTATATTTGATTAAAAGCAGAACAAATTTACCAAATAATATGAACGAATGCTTAAAACTCTATTTTAAAATCAAATTATTAATATTATAAATTAAAAGTTTTATTGAAAACTGGAATTTATTTTATAATAACATACAACTAATAGGTATAACTTAACAAATACCTTATCTGTTCACTCTTAAGAATAAACAGTTTTAAAAAGATAATAAAGATCTCGATAATTTAAACATTGCTTCTACTCATAAAGTAAATTGCTTGAAGATCCGTTGATTCATCAATTGAATAACAAATTTAATT
>VJMY01001311.1:0-14624 GCA_009869795.1 Neelides sp. FZ-2019 | reverse complement strand
CATTAAATTTAATTAGCATTTTTAATTGTTGAATAACTTTTTTAAAATCACTTTTAACCAAAATTGATTTTAATTTTTGAAAGACCATATATTTGTGAACAATTTTCGTAGGTTTGATATTAAAAAATCAAACCGTTTTAAAGTTAAACGTAATTGAAAAAAATAGAAAAAATGAGGTTCACTAGGTGGCGCCAAGTGGGGGCCGAAGTTCCTATCCTTATCCCATACCCTCCTTTACCATGTGTATACCATTTACTACAATTAGTTGGTGTGTCCATAAAAAATACGCTGTAGGGTAGAAATAATAATACATTGTAAAACCTAATAAGGTTTAGATAATAAATAACAAATGGGATTTTTTCGAGATTGTCGCAATTGATATTTGATCAAGATTAATTAGTTGATGAACATGAATTGAAAAATTTGCAATTTCCTTGAAGAAAAGTAGGTATGGTGAAATCAGGCGCATGCAGGTGTTGTTGAGGGTGAGATATTTGTAAATTTGTAGGGTGGGTTTAAGGGCGTGTTTATGAGGGTTTCCTTCGTAAAAGTGAATGGGGCGGAGAGGGTTTGAGGAAGTTAATGAGGCCCAACACTTATTCTAAACACTTCACTCCGACTTGCATTCGGAGGCCGACACATGTCCCTATTGGCATATTCCACAAATTGTTCCACGGAGGCCTCACTCGGGCCACTCATGTGGAGAACTCAAAGATGCAGGTAAATTCTTGTTTCATTTGTCGTGAGGTCGGAATGTCGGAGGGAGAAAGAACTCCTTTCATTCCCGAGAAATTTATGGAGAGATTTATGGAGCGTCTGGAAATAGAAAGGGCCATTAGAATGGAATTGCAGGGTCTCTCATACAAACATCTTCAACTTATTTGCTTTTTCAACGTTCATAAGAGATCATACGTCTGGTTTTCTGCAAGTACAAATAAGAGACTCATTTCAACGATCTAGGTCGTTCTCTTATAAAAATTCTAAAATGTCACAATTGATGATCGGAGGCGAAGAAAAGAGAAGTCAATTACAGGAAGAAAAATTTTCATTGGAAAAGAGCACAATTTTAGATAATCTGATCTTGATTTACGCTGTGAAATTTATAAGTAATGGGTCTAAGTAAGGGTATAAGTCTTTGGATTTACTATAAGTCTGGGCGAGTCGAGGGAAACTCGAGTGCATAAATTTAAAATTGAAGTAAATGGGGTTGTTGGGTATATTATTGGAAATTTAGAAATGAAGGAACGTTATTTATAATTCAATTTGCTAACAAGTTTCTTTTAATGCATGTAAGCATTTCGAACCCTGTTTTAATAAAGGAGTCAAGATTGGAATTCCACTTAAAAGAAGGTCGGACAGAGGCTCATTGCTCAGCCTCATCTTCAAAGGAGAAACAAGAGGAAATGGGAAAAGTGGTGGAAATGGAGATTGTCCATCGTCCTTTCTCGTAGTGTCGTAGTGTAATATGACATAGAGAGTAAATGTGGATGAATCAAGAACCATAAGCCCGTACATTGTTCTTCTCAATGGACTTTCGATGTTTGAAGGCAGGCTCATTTGTTCATGATGTGAAATGCAAGTGTGAAATGTGAGCCGGAGAGTCGGACACGTTTCCCACAGCCTCGTTGACCCTCGACATATTAGTTAATGGAAACGAAGGGCCCCTATGCCGTAACTTGACCCGCTTCTCATTCAACTCCCTCTCACATATTTTCATTCCGACTTTTCTCGACTTATAAGGTCTCTGGTTGAAAAGACCTTTTAATTACTTAAACATCATTTTACTTTTATTTATATTATTCTGTTTCAAGTACATACTCATTGAAATACCATGTTTGTTATCTTGACATATTTGAGTTATTATTGTATGCATTGCATAATGTGTATAAAATTATAAATGAAGCAATGTTTTGGTATTCATATTTAATACCTTATTTATTTATCTACTTATATTATTCAATCCACTTAATTTTAAAGACTGCTTAATGTTTTGAACATTTTAAAGAGCAATGTGTTGAATTTTGAGTGTAATTAATAGTCGACATGTTGACTCTGAGAAGATGTGAACTTTAACCCGTTTCAATGAATAAATAGTCGTTGATGGGAATTCCATGAAAGAGGGTTCAACCGCCATGTCACTCAGGAAACTTCCTCTTTAAACAGCGGAATCCGAATCCGGAAAAGTTCCTTTTCGCTCTTGAACTCACTTAAAATGAAGATACAAGGGCTACAAATGTACGAGGCATTCAAGTTTTATAAAGTCGCCTTTATGTTTTCCCCCTCAAATCCTTATAATTACAATGTATACAAACTTATTAAACAGTTTGTAGAAACGGCCGACTTGAATTCTCCAAAGCGCCTGTGTGGAATAGGTAAAGGGGAAATTGTCATGAAGTTTATAAAAAACATATTAATTTGAGAGAGTTGTGTGACTCTGGATTCACATGTGAGGATCTAATGAGAGCCGGTCGCTTTTATATCATTTCTCCCATTCAATGGGCGGAGTTGGCTCAGAGTCAGTGGGGCTTTATTTTAGTACATATGAATATGACACATTTCCCCATGTGGCTCGGCAAGATAATGGAGACAGCCACGAGATTGTTACGCTCTGGAAATACAAGAAAAACTCGAGGAATTATACGAAAATAGAGTGAAATGTGAGAAGGAGTTTGATTCTCTCATTTCCCACCCTCAAGATTATATAATGGATTGGAAACCCATACCCAACCAAGCCAATAAAGATACAAAAAGTCTTTTTGACTCACTAACACACCTTTAGTATATGAAATTATTTGCCAACTTCTCGACCCGATGGAGTAAAAAGACACTTTGGAAACATTTGGGAAAAAGATTTCATTTTATGGAGGAATTTCCTACTTCCAAGAGCTTGGATTGGAAACCCATACCCAACCAAGCCAATAAAGATACAAAAAGTCTTTTTGACTCACTAACACACCTTTAGTATATGAAATTATTTGACAATCTTTCAATTCAAATTTTCTCAAATCCAAAAGTTTGAACGAGAGATGGTATTCAGTCTGCATACTCTCACGTCTTTCTTTGCGTATGGCATTATCTAATGTGAATCAAAGTATGAATGTATTACAATAGATAATGTATATATACGTATGTTATTTATATATATATATATATATATATATATATTCAATACGTATGTTATTTAGGTAAGGAAGAATGTTCCAAAGGGAAAGGACGTAAGGAACGTTAAGGTCTCATAAGGAAGCTCTTGGAAGTAGGAAATTCCTCCATAAAATGAAATCTTTTTCCCAAATGTTTCCAAAGTGTCTTTTTACTCCATCGGGTCGAGAAGTTGGCAAATAAAGTAGGACTCTCATTCTCAAAGAGTTTTTTCCAGGCCCGTTCCACGGAACAGAATATTAGTCACTTCCTTTTTACAGTCCCAGAACCGTTTACACAGGTTTTTAATGTCTTGGCGTCCTGAGAGGCAAATTGTTCAAGCGGATGTTTCAACTCTCCCGACTCAATTACGAAGGATTTGGAATGTGGACTTAATGGCATATTCACATAACTCATACCCTTTTTTACTTTTTGAATCTCCGGGCAAAGTCTACACATACAAATCTCCTCACATGTCCACTTGTTCCTTACGTCGATTCCTTACTTGAAAATAAACTAAAGACCAATAATAATACCAAATACCTTCTTGCTCCATTTGCTAATGGAAATGGAACAAGAGAGATGATGAAAATAAATATTATGTTAAATGTTATTAGTAGTTATCAAAACTACGGATTTATAAGTAATGAAAGAGTATGTATGTAATTGGATGAGTAATAGCATTAAATTTTTTTAGAATCCGAAGAAGGTGGTGAAGTTGGCGGAAATTCGAGTCTTGACTGTCTCAGCCTAATTGTGGAAAGCATCAGCCGAGCAAGAGAGATCCCTCACCATGACTCGCACACGTAGCAGCTAAAGGCTCATTGATTCGAAATATCAATTTAATTTACAAATGTGTATATAATAATGTGCGCCAATATATGTATATTTATATAAATATGTGTAGATACTTAAGGGAAATAATATATTTATTAGCTGCCTTGAAAATTATCAAGTGATTCATTGCAATGAATAACAAATAGAGTGATGATAAAAATAAAATTTGTTTATATTCATGGACAATCAAATCAAAATAATGAAGGACTTCAAGTAATAAATTATGTAATCATAAGTAGCATTTTTGAACAAAATGCCACACCAACAACCGCGTGAATATGAATGCGTACCTAAACCTGCATATTTTTGAACACTTTTCCTAACCTCTTCCCCTTGTATTCATATATAAATATGTAATAAGCAAATAAATACTTATAAATACACCACCAAGTATTTATTCTGCATTTATCACAATCAAACCTGTCAAAATCCAAATCTATCATTATATTTGTTAAATTTGAAACAGTTAAGTTAGGCATGATCATTTCAATATTTCATCAATTCATCACTAAATACTTTGAATTAACAAATGTAATTAAAAACAAAAATCAATACATGGATTACGGCTCATACTCATTCTTGATGAGCATGAGCCCCATGAGTTTTAGGAAAATGTCTTTCGAATAAATAATATGATTGTGCCAAGAGAAAAAAGTGTCAAGAATGTGTTCTCCTGATTGGCACTCATCACTTATTGGTGTCACCCTCCATTTACCTGTCGCGCATACAAGCAGAGTTGTTGAAGAGCGGCCTAAAGAATATTTGGGTGTCAATTGAGCCTACCGTTGGGAAATGGAATGCTTTCAGTGGACTCGTCGCGATGATATTTGGGCGTCAGGTTCCGTGTTTTGTCTACGACGTCTCTGCACGTGCGGAAGTTCCCAGAATATCTTACAAGAGGCTTCCCTTCCCCCTCATTGTTTCAAAACCCGTCGTCAGTAATGAAAGAAATGAACTTTGGAGTCACAAGCGTCAATTTATTCCATCATGCATATAAACCACATTGAAAGCAGTTAAAGGGGAAGTGTGATACAGACAAACATGGATTTAATGCATATTCAATTAGTTTAATTAATTAATCACATAATTAATAAATTTATATCATGTAACATTCTTGCTTTGGTAACAATTAGATTCAAGATCTCGTATCTTATGAGTTAAATCCAATTAAGAAACATTTCTATTCTAATGTATCAGTTTGTATTTGAAGATTTTTCATATAATTCTGTAATTGTATTTTTAGGTATAAATCGGAAGGTTTGGAAATTGTATCAGAAGGAACATCATTTCCCTTGTGTTTACTCACAGAAAGAACATACTTATATTATTTACTTATTTCTATTTCAAATAATTGTAAAGGAGGTACTTATATTTAATAAGATTGAATACTTACATATTTAAGTATGTATACCTATGCTAAGCTACTAGGTATAATATAATGGAAGCTATAAAAGGTTAGCTTTTCAAGTTTCTAAATGGATTTAACATTTCATTTTCACCCTTTGGCTTCCCAGTAGAAATACATACATACTATAGGCATATGTAAAATTATATTAATAATATATTTAATACCGATAAATACTCTTTTTAAAGTTTTACGTTTATCTTCGTATCTCAAGCGAGATCCTAGTTAGTAAACTAGGATTTATAAACAAGAGGATCAATTGTATTTCACTTTGTTAATTTGAAAGATGAAAAATTTATAATTGTTCAAGTCTCAATTGAGATTACAATTTAATAGAATTTTGGATGAAGGTCGTAATTGAAAGATATATTTATAATATTACATCATTTTATAGAGAGTCGTTTAGAAAAGAAAATTCACTTTTATTGGATAGAATATATACAAATGAGATAAAATATTTGAGTGAGTTAATTGTACCCTATTTGACGATATGAGTGTGCATAAGTCAAGAAGAAGTTCAATTGTTTTAAAGAGGCGAGAAGAAGGCTAGTATATTACAATTATCATCCAATAATAACCTTCTAATTTAAGTCGCTAATTTATTTCTACAAATTTACATGCAAAACTATTCATATTATAAATAGCTTAAACCGCAAATAGTTAAATTAGTAAATATACACAAGTTAAGTATATTTTACTATATTAAACAGAATGAAATTATCTAAGGTAATTATAACTTAAAATATTTATATCGTTATATTTAATAATTATTTGTATTTTATATAATATATCATTTAATAAATAATTTGAAATGTTCATTGCTTTTAAGACACTTTAATGCTCATTTATAAAATGAATCTATGTCTAAACATTTTACATCTTTCTCCTTATTTTTATACCTGTAGTTTGGGGACTTATTACCCGACCTTTTATCCCGTACGAGATCCGGTTTATGTATGTATATTAATATGTATGTAATATGCATTGTATCAAAGATAGTACAGATTGTATATGGTGCGTATAGTATGTGCAGGTATAGAATTGTAGGTGTAAATTAAAGTGTAGATTCCTTATAAAATGTATAGTTAACTCCTTGTAGTTTGATTTAAATTTTTATTAAGTATAATTTAATAATAGATTATTTATCATTATTTACTTAAAGTATCTAAAAATTCCCCAAAGTCTAAAATGGTGTTGTTAAGTTTATTTAACATTCCTCAAATAAATAATTAGTTAAATGTATTAGGTATATTTTTATTTTTAGTCAGTATTTATATTCTATTATAGAGAATCAATTTGTAAATTATTCAATTGATGTCTTATTTAATGTACAATTGAAATATTCTTTTAGCGTACGGATAGATGAATTCTTTTTTGTTACTTTTGAATGGAAGCACTCAAAATGAGAGTTTTGACACAAATTCATTTTCAAAATATTACTTTTTATGCGACCCGTTGACACGGCAAATTTCCAAGAAATATTTCTCAATTTTAATTATGAAATATGTATTTGTAAAATTGTGTGTAATGGCGAAGGATTTTTTTAATTAATTCATAAAATATAGTATGTGCGTTGTATATTAATAATAGAATTGATGTATTAAAAAATAAAATATCTAGTTAGAGAATATACTGATGTGAATATGAGAATAAATAATAGGAAATGCATTTTTAATAAGTTAAGTTTTTGTTAAAAGTTACCCAAAGCATAAATTAATGTTTAAGTAAATATGAGAAAAAATATTTTAATGCAGTGTTAAACATGATATGATAGCACATAAATACAACAACTTTAGGAATAAAGAAATGAATGGACGAGATCATATGTAAATTATTAGTTCATGTATGTAAACTCTAGTTTAACAATTAGTAAACTCTAATTTAACAATTAGTAAATGAAACAAAGCGTGTATAGTTGATACATCGATTACACTAAATCAATTAAATACATTTTCAACATAGATATCACAAAAATAAGCATTTTATTTTACAAAACAACTAAATGCAAATATGTTTACTGAATACATCAATCTTATATATAATAGGAGAACGAAATGTATTAGAACCTCTACAAAATCAATCATATCTCTCAAAGATTTTCATTATATTTTTACCATACCTTATTATGTTAATCGAACATCCATATACTTAACTTGACAATTTATATATAGAATTATAATTAAATGTTATGTTAAATGAGCATCCAAACGAAAAGGTTGCATATTTCCGTTCTCAAGTGCAGCCTCTCGTTCATTTCCAAATTATGTATAAAGTTTAAAAACCTAACTACAAACTTATCCCATATGTATTTGCTAATATCAACTAACATTAATAGCTTGTTATTTACCTTGTTAATCTTGATTGAATTGAAATGGTAAATAAAAATGTTAATTTATTGAAATCGGAAATATGCAACCTTTTTAGGATGCTCATTTAACATAACATTTAATTAATATTCTATATATAAATTTTCAAATTTAAGTATACGGATGTTTGATTAACATAATGTATAAGTGGTAAAAATATAATGAAAATCTCATTGTTGGTTTAAGAGTTATGATTGATTTCCTAGAATTACTAATACATTCAGTTCACCTATTATTTTATAGGTTGATCTTCAAGTTTGAATTAGGCGCCTACTACCGATACTTACTACCTATTTAAATTTCAGTTTGCTCGAAAAAATGTTTTTCTCGATGTTTTTTTTTACTATGCATGTAGAACACCTATCTAGCACAAACATTATATTTTAGTAATGAATATTATAATTTAAAAAATCAAGTACCTATATATGCAAAAAATTTTAGCTTAACACTCAATTTTTGTGAATTATATAAAGAAAGCAATAAATAATATTTAGTCAGTGAAACTGGAGTTTTACGTTACGTTCATTGTATACAATAAATGATAAAATTCACGCTCATATATTATCATTTCGACGTTAAAATAAATAAAATTGGATCTGGTTTTCTGGACTAAAACTAATGACTTAGACTCTATTGTTTGTATTAAAAAATTAACGTGTTAAATGACCTTTCAATATGGACACACAATTTTTATCTGATTCGCTAGGCTATTTATCTGACACGGGATGTCAATAAATATGTGAATTTAGGTGTATGAATTTTAAATGAACTTAACTTAATATCACTTGAAATAAAGATTACTTGTATTGTGCACAAATGCACGTATGTTCCCTCTGAGGGTTGCTTAGGAATTGAAGCGTGTTGGAGGTGTCGAGTGTTCTTGTGTTTGTTGACACGGATTACATTCCCTCTGGCTTTGGGATCGTCGTGTCGTAGGAGCGGATGAGCTGTGACTGCGTTACCACACCGTGTTCCTCTTGCGAAAACGCATATCCATCTAAGAATCAAGAAGCAATTAATGCCAATCAATCTTTATTACTGATGAGGAAAAAAGGTCGTGACTTTCCAAGTCATGTCGCGTCTCCTTAAATCGACTTCAATTTAAAAATGAAATTTAGGAAAGGATCTCGACTAATAAGAACATCAAAGATTGGTTTGTACACATTCTATTTAAATTATAGCTTATCCTGTAGATAACTCGAAGTAATCTAATCTACTTATTGTTAGTTAATGACTCCTTTGTTATCCGAGTTTAACTATGTTTGAAGTTAAAATGATGATTTGAGTCATTTAAGTCGAGCACCTTTAAACTAGTTAGTTAAATTAAAATACCTACCTAAAGTAATGTACTTATGTATATCACGAGATTAATCCCATCATATATTTGTCAAATCATATAGAAGTTCTTGTATAATTCATTGATATAATTGATCTAAAAGCAATCAAAAAGTAATACAACTAAAATAAGATGTTAAAGTAAACTTTTAGTTTTTACTATGCTTGAAAATGACTCCTTCATTAAACGTAGGTAATTTACAAAGGTATCATTAATATTGCAACTTTACATATAATTTCTCAAAGTATGTAATTTTCAAATCCTCTAACGCTTGGTCCTTAAACAATTTTATTTTCATAATGTTAATATTATCTTTTAAAACATTATTATCACATATTTATAAAAGAAAGTGAATTTATATAGATTAGAGCTATTTATCATACTGAACCTACATGTGGAAATCCTGCATATTTTATTATGTAGACTTTGAAAGGCAGGAAGAAATGAGAGTAAAATGTATTTATACGTATATTAGAACTTACGAGATAACTCAATGTCGAGCACGTTATCGGAGGTTGTCCGTCTGAACACATTGCGGACATTCCGCAATAACCGGGCAGTTTCACTAAGTCTACCCCACAAAGAACAAAAACGGAATAATTTTATGACTCTCGTGCAAACAGCCTGAACGTGAGGTTTTAGTCAAATCATCCACCAGTCTTTCGTTAACTCGAAAATTTTCCTCTATTTTTAATGTTCCTATTCGAAGATCTAATTCACCTGGTCATTTGGTTAGTAAATGTAAATCCCAATTAAATACGTTATATAATATGACATTTACTTCAAACACATTCAAAATCTTTCAATCCCAACACCTCATTTTTTGTACCAAAGATCCCATGAAATCCGACTATTCGTGTTTCATATTAAATATCCTATAATAATCATTAATACCTACAAATGAGCGTATTTACACAAGTGAATACCGATAAGGGCAATTAAATTGCAATATGAATCTCACAAAAATTTATAATCATCTGCAAAAATAATTAATAAGTTGGAATTTAGGAAGGATTTCTTATTAGTAGAAATACAAACTTAACATACTAAACATAAAACATCTTATTGGATTCCTTTTCATGGAAATCTATTTATTGTTAGATAATATCCACATTAAATATTGTATCTTGATCTTAAATGTAAAGCAAATAGACATTCAAATGAACAAGAACAAGATTGATTTGACACACATAGATCTTAACTACTATTGCAATGTTCATAAAAATATATAAGTTGTTTTACCACTAAATGCTCATGATGAATATCACAGGCGAAGAAGAGGAGCAAGCAAAATGATAATGATAAAGGTTTTAAATTGTAATTAAACTCTTTAATAACGAACCTTTTTTTATTTTTTAAATGTAATTAATTATGTTTAAAATAGTGTTTATAAAATTTAATTATTTATAGGATAAAGGTAATAGCTAATTTAAAGGGGCATTCCAAATCTTTTACATTAAGTAAAAGGGTTTACGGGGCAAATAACAATAATAATAATTCCAACCCAAAATTGATTGCAAAATAACTAGGTAATATAAAGAGATAAAGGATTAAGGAGACGCTCGACTTGTCTCAAAATGAATGAGATGAATAGGGGAACTTACACCGCACAAGTTGTCCGAGAACATGCATAGGTCTGGAAAGAAGAATGAAGAAACCGTACATACGCAAAAATACATTCAAGAGTAAATATGCGCATACTTGAGAAATGAAAGATCATCATTGAAAAATCTCATTGAAAACGCAATAACAGAAAATAATAGGAAATACATTAAATTTTCAATCACAGACATCTACACTACATAAAACTACGAAATAAAGTATACCTAAGAGATCATCATCAAAATAAATCTGTTATTTTAAATCTTATTCGATTGACTATGAATTACAGGAGTCACCATAAATGAATATAAATGAAATATATAACCAAATAACAAATATCAAATACATACGACAATTTTCTAACGCAGAAAATTGTCTTATGTAATGCCTGACTTAATGAACCATGAAAAATGACTTTAGAGTGATCTATGTACCTTTTAATTTAATTGCATAAAATGAGCCATACCAAGATAAATTTAAAATGGTAAAACGAAAAATATTAGTCTTATAATTTTATAAAAGTGCTGTGCTTATGATAAAAGTTGAGCGCGAGTCTATTGTTTAAATAAATGAAAAAGTACCTGAGGAAACATGCGGATGATGAGAGATCGTCTAGTGAGTCGCGTGAACTCAACCTAATAAAAATTGGCAAAACGCATTCACAAATTAAATCAAATCATAAGAGGCCTAGTGAGCGAAAGCCAAGCTGAGATCTAAGGTTAAAATAATGAATTAGACGACAAGCATTTTTTTATTCCAATCCATAAATTAGTATGTGTGCTGTATAAATTGAAATAAAAGCAAGACAAAAATAAATACAAATGACACATATAATTGAGAATTTAGTGACAAAATATACATTACAACAGGTACTATTAGAAAATGCACAAATACGTACTATAAAAAATATTTAGGAAAAATGATGTACTTAGCGTTTGTTACATTTCAAAGATACAAGTCAGAGTGAGACAAATGTCAAATATTTGTAGGTGTGTGAATGCCAAAATTACAAGATAAGAATAACAAATGAAAAATAAATTGTAAATATATCTGCAAATTTAAATTTTACGAGCTATAGATATAATTAACAACCAAAACGTTGAAAATCCTTAATAGCACATGCCATTGACATTATGTTATTGACATTATGTTATTATGTAGTAAATACGAGTATTTGTAAAATCCACCGGATATATTTTTTCCTTGGCTCATAAAATAAGTTATAAAATTAGTAGCAAATAGATCCAAAAAACAATAGTAAAATCCCTCGGTTGATATTTGATTTAAACATTTAAAAAATCAGTTATGAGAAAAAACTAATAAAATATGTTCCCCAATTATGACAATTAAATTTACTTAAATGTTTTCTAATTTCTAATCTCATAGTCAGTCTTGTATTTATATGGGTAAAACATTAAAATTTAAAATCGGACGAAGCCAAAAGAAAATGTTTTTAGAGGGTAATGTGTATTACCACCGCTTTATTACTTTGAATCAATTAAAATATTATACTTGTCAATTTAGATTTGAGATCAAGGGGGAAAGGTTTAAAAAAATGGTGAGGATTGGGTGGAGAGTGGCCTCTCGTTATTTTCCGGTTCTTCGGAAGAACCTCTTTCCTCATTGAGCAGTTGATAGTTGCTGGACGAAGATATTTGGATAAACAAATTGCTAAATAGACGTCACGGTCGCATATGATAAAACAATCTATGGAACCACCTATCAAACATCTTTTCATTTCAAACTTAATATTTATCATTCCTAAATTGAGTGAGTCCTGTATCAATAATATCATGTAAAGACTGATATACTTAATTTTTTGATAGTATGCAACGAATCCCATCCCATATTAATAGAAAACGACAGGAGAAGATAAAAGGTCATTAATGCATTGAACACTTGTGGTGACAAAAAATAAATTGTGCAAGTGGTTTTCTATTATTATTGAGTTAAAATTCCCCCAACATGAAACATTTCCTTAGTCCCACTAGCTAGTTTATCAACCGTGATGCTAAAGAAGAGCCTAAAATCCCCAAGCTCATTGCATCTTCTCTTCAAATGGGTTAAAAGAAAGTACCTGTGCTTCTCGTGTGTGAGAATTCTGTTTGGATCTTGTTTGTACACTTCTGATTGTCGGAATTTATCGTCAAGGGATTGAAAAAATGTCCCCTGAACCCTACAGAAGTTAAGAATTGCAAAATGATTTTTTAGATTTTTAACACAAATGTATATGGAATCTCACCCTTTGATGACGAAGTCAACGAGGAGAGTCGCAATTGGGATTAAAAAGAGACCGAACCAAAAGGACGGGGATGAAATCACCATCCAACCAATTCCACTGATCTCAGCACCAAGAGGAAGAATGCGCCACATCAGGCTGAAATGAAACAAATAACAATTGAAAGACAAATCCAATTAATTGCATGTAATATGAAAATTTGGAATTCAATTATTTGTATTTAAATATTACTAAACAATAAGATATTATTTAAAAATATTGAATATTAAATGTAAGAGGATTATTTACCTGTAGATGAGTAGAAAAGCAAACCATAGGACTATTGAACCCCAAATGGCAAAATGAGTAAAAATCGTCCAAGCTTTTGTTTCAAGACCAGCTTTCAAACTCACGACGATGACGACGTACTAAGTTATAATCAAATAATTAAAAATGTTCAACTTCAAATAGAATATTAGCTAAACAATCTTGAAGTTTCATCAAGTACCGTGTAGACGAAGTTTCCTAAGACTAAGTATCCGCCTTCCCTTGCAGGATTATCCCAAACCGTTCCGTAGCCCACAAGGAAAAGGGATAGCCAGAAGAGAAGGATGGAATGAAGAATCGCTTTAATAACCCACATGCCAAAGACTCGGACCGAAAAGGCCGCATTGGAGGCTCCGTAAAGAACAGGAAAAGACTCGCGCATCTCAGCACTAACCTTCCGCTCAAAGATTCCCATTGCTATCGGCTGTGCTGACGTGAATAACTATAAAACATTAAAAGGAAAAGCAGAGAATAAATCATTAATTTAATCAACATATTTAAATACTTTTATAAATTATTTAATAGTAAATGATATAAAATATGAACAATAAAATGCTGAGTCAAATTACCATGTTGTAAAAACCGATGGTCCATCTTTCAAAAATAATTTGCCCTGACCAGCCCGAGTAGATCGCGAACCATAGTTCGATGATATAAAGACAAATGTTTTTGTAGAAGCTGTAGAAAATCAACTTGCACATTCGGTCATAGTTCCAAGCTCCGTGAACAAAAAGGAGCTTTGTGAGGAAATGAAACTGTAATAATTTTCTCAAATTAATTAAGAAACAAGAGAATTTCCACTTGAAAGCAAAACAATAGTTGCTCAAAAACCTAACTAACCAGGGAAAGATTTGGACTGATAGTCGCCTAATGACTAATGGCCTATTAGGGGCTTTAGAACATCATTAAAAATTACCATTTGTATTATTTCATTGTCGAAATTTTATGAAATTTTGAAAATCAATAGGACCATATACCTCACCTGTTACACATATTATAGACGGGGACAATACAAGCAACTTTTGTTTGAAAAAACTGTCAACCCGCTTGACCTCTAGGCTCAGGGCGGGTGAACAAATGCATAGGCGAAATACATTGAACGTACTGTTGCCCGATTGAGTGTTGGCGGCCACGTGTTTCAAAAGTACGTGCTAATTTGCATATATGGAAATAATAATCGCTCTTTGTTTATTTTCGATTAATAAAATTATCAAGTTATTACTAGTAGAATATTGCAATTAATTAGTTTATTAGTGTTAGTATACAAGTTAATGGCATAAAAGTAATAAAACTAACAATGCATGAATCCCAGGTGAAGGTCGAGTACAGGAATCTAACATAGTCAGTAATTTTAAGCACCATTAACTAACTTATTTTGGCATAATAACTTTTTGT
>VJMY01001310.1:0-14651 GCA_009869795.1 Neelides sp. FZ-2019 | reverse complement strand
TTACACCCATGTTAATTCATAGTAATTTATTATTAAAATCTTAATGTTTTTGACTGAATTATATTGATTTAGACTGATTTTCAAGTTGTATGGGAATGTGTATGAAAATGATTTGTTGATGAATAGGTGTAGCTGGGTTTAAAAAGTATTTTAAATACAAAATACTGTAAAGTATTTAAATTCTCAACCTTGTTTACAATTATGATAGTTTGTATTTTGTATCAATTTCACAGAATATTGTCCTTTTTAGAATATTAAATAGGATGGGAATTTTCATTGTAATTATACAAATAATAAAGATAAATGAGATAATTAGAAAATGTCATCATAATCGTTGTCATCGTCGTAGTCTTGCTCAAGATCCTCAAATTCTTGATCATCATCATAATGATGTCCCGTGGCTTGTATATTGTCAATCATTGAAGTGTAATACCCAGGGTCGGTCGAGGTCTCAGAGTCTTGGGTCATGATCGACAGGGTCGTTGACGGCGTCGGCTCAGACTCCAAAGGTTGAAAGTCAAAGAGCGACATGATGTTTTCCCGCCGAGTGGCCAAGTCCCATTCCCTGTAAGCTGCCTCCGTCTCGGTCTCCTTGTCGTCCAAGTCCTCGTCGTCGTCCAAGTCTTCCCATTCAAGATCCATGTTTTGCCTCTGGTCACTAGGAAGGTCTTGGAGAGCTTCTTGTAGAGCTTGGAGAGCCGAGCTCGGCGTGTGCTCGACATCGCTGGGGAAATTCTCCGTCGACTCCTCATCGTAGTAGAGGTTTATTAAATCTGCCATTTCGGACCGTTGGTTGAAATTATTTATCATGTAGCGGGCCGTCTAAATTATTTAAAAACAATTAATTATCATATTAACAAAGAGTCAAATAATTTGAAATTGATGTGTCAAAGCAAGAAATAATAGTAAGTAAGTAATAAAGAGAAGGAAAGTAAGAAAGTAATTAAATTGACTTAATGTAGATCATTAAAATTCACTTCTGCTTTTTCACTGGATCGACTCAAACATCTTACAGGAGTCGCCGGCTGAGAAAACTCGGCAGGAGGAACGTCAAACGCGTTGTTGATGGAATCTTCAGGCAAAAGACCATTTTTGCTCAATTTAGCGCTTTCTTCTTCTTTCTCTTTCACTTCTTCGCTTTCCCTCAGGGAATCTCTCAACCGAATGGTCAAATCTATCAAGGAAGTCAATGTTGGGCCGTTTAATTCTACAGAATCATTTAGCATTTAAAATGTCATCGTTGATATCAAATGTCAAACTTCATATTATTGAACTCTGATAATTAATTAATTAAACTAATCTCTCATTTGGCGTTACTTTCAACGAACAAGAGAAAATTCTAACTTTTAATCAAGATATAAAACAAGTTTTAATTAAAATTTAATTATTTAAACTAACCGGAAACGAGTCTATTGGCTTGGTCAAAGGTGATTGCTGATCCAACTTGCATGGCATTGATGGAACGCGTCTGTTGGCGACCGAAGTCCCGGAGCAATTCCAAATGGGAGAAAGCAAAGGGCTGAATGAGGGCCGTTGGATTGAATCTGTCCAAGACCATGATGCGATCCATCATGCTGTTGATTTGTCGTTGATTCTCCAAGATCGATTGCCCAAGCGTCTTCAAATCATCGATTTCTTTTCTCAGCGAATTCAAATCTCTAAAGCATTCAAATCGCAAAACAATTAATTAAGAATTAATCATAATTACCTATGAAATAATAACACTTTTGTGAGTTGAAACATTAATGTTTAAGTTTAGTAAAAATACAAATGTTGTAATGTTCATTAAAGTAGTCGATTAATTAAGTTTAATTACCTTTGAGTATAATTGGTCCGAGCTCTTTCAAAAGAAGTGCTCGTAGGCGTAGGCGTGTTCGTCGTCGTCGAGTAAGCGGATCTAGAAGGAAAAGACGGGAGTTGTCCCGAAGGCCCCGCCAAAGTCTCGCACTCGGCGTAGAGATTCGCCATTCGTTCACGCTGCCCGCCCAAGAACCGATTGCTAAACGGGGTCAAGTTGACTCGCGGGCTCAACGTCCCCCAACGGGGATGCGACACCGGCAATGCAATTGATTCGGTCCGGACGGTGAGGAACCCGCGACGCACGACGGGGAGTCGCCACTCGTCAATGCGCCTTGGAGGGTCCCTCGTCCCGTTCTCAACGTTCTCATCCATTTCGAAGGAGTCTTAATTAAATTAATGCCTAACCTTTAATTCTAATTTGTAAATCAAGGTTTATTTCACTTGTTCCTTTCTGATTCGACAAAACTTAATGGGGTTTCTCTCCGATCTGTTGATTGGTTTAAAGGAAAGTATCCTTCTCAACAGTTCCGATCTAGTTACAATATTTTAGCTAATTGCTTACACCTATTCTTAATTATGATTAAAAAGAGATACACTTTAAATGGTAATATTAATGAAATTTATTAGTGTAAACTGTAAATAAACTTAAATTGTAAATGTAAGTTTAATAAAAGTTTTCGAAACATAAGCTTCCGCATATATTTGCGAAATTCTTAAATCTTAAAAGTTATAACTTTTCTCATTTGATGATAGGTGAAATTGTTTGAATCCATTCACATTTCACATTTACTATTTAGTAATTCATATGCAAAATAAAATCATTGGCAAACTCAAATTGTGTAATAATGAGTGTTTTTAATTTTTATTGAATACTTGAAATTATTCAACAGTTAATTTTTCATTTTGAGACGTGATGTTTAAAGTATATTATCAGAAAAAAGCTGCGTTGAGCTGCAGATTTTAATTAATACTTAATTATGCTTAATACATCTCTGCATATCATTCTTTTTCGACCTTTGAAACGCAAATTTGTAATTTAGTAATTACCTAATTAGAACATTAACTCCACAACATGTCGTTAATTAACAGCACAAATCATTAATTAATTGTCAAGTTTAATAGGGATTTATGTAAAAGCGTCTTGTAACAAATTATTTACACGCAGTGCAATTTTCTTTTACTTGTTAATTCAAACATCGTTTTCTTTATAAATTTCTTTCTTTATAATATTAAGAAAACTAAAGATCTTTTAGTTTTTGGTAATTTTTAATGTTTTGTGATATTTTTATATTACTTAATTTAGTATTTTTATTACAATATATTGCTTTTGTTTGTGATCAAAATATTTAAGTTAATGAATTAATGATATTTATTGAATCATAAAGGTGATGATTCAAAAGTTGAACTTTTAATTCCTTTGTTTTTAGTTGCCTTTTATCTTTTAAACTCAATCAAGTTTATTTTTAATCAATTCACACAAATTGATCGAATTAGAAAAATGGAGATTCACGAGACAAAGACTTTTTTCAACTTTATACTTACACAAATGAAAAGTATTTGAGACTAGAATATTTTAATTATGGTAACTTGATTCAGATCAAATCTAAGCTTTGTTTTCACTAAATGCTAAAAAATTAATTAATATTGAAAATTGCAGAACCAAATCATAATAAAATTAAATATCTAATTTGGCAAAAAGTTGATAAATGCTTAAATGACTTTCTAAGAAATGTTCAAAATTCATGCATAAAACGACCGTGCATACACACAAAAACTTGAGAGCTTTTGACAATTGTCAATTAAAATGAGTTAATTCGCACATTAAGCTTAATAGTTTAATTGACTTGAGAAAGTTCCCACATTAAATACTGGTAATATTAATAAATAAAATTGAGCTAAAAAATGTCAAATTAAATTCACATTCAACAAGATTTTTCTCCACAAAAATGAGCCAAACAATCCTCCAAATCAAATACTCTTGAAAATAAATAGAATTGAACTTAAAATGCTATTAAAATTAAATACATTCACAGTTAAATACAATTAAAAATTTAAATGCAATCAAAAGTTTAAATGCTCACATTATTTTGATTCCAAGACTTGGTAAATGAAAATAAACAACGTAATTTTTCATTTAAAAGGGGAAGACTAGTAAGTTTTTTGTTCCAGTTTTTATCTCAATTCCTCTGTTAATTCTTATTTTATAAAAAAAGGCAGTTCGTGTCAGAAATTCTTTGGTATCTTTTTCAATCGAGTTTTCCCATTATTTCTATTTCTTTTTTTCTTTTGGTTTCTCTTTCTGTTTTCCTTTTGGATTTCCTTTAGGATTTTCTTTTGAGTTTTGTTTTGGGATTTCTTTTTCTTCTGTTGGTTTCTCTTTCTGTTCATCTTTCTGTTTCTGTTCTGGATTTTCTTTGTGATTTTCTTCTAGATTTTCTTTCGATTTTTGTTCTGGATTTTCTTTCGGATTTTCTTTTGTGATCTCTTTTTGTTTCTCATTCTGTTTTACCTCTGAATTTTCTTTTGGTTTATCTAGATTTACTTCTGTGATCTCTTTTGGTTTATCTGAATTTTCTTCTATGATCTCTTTTGGTTTATCATTCTGTTTTGCTTCTGTGTTCTCTTTTGGTTTCTCCTTTTCAAGTTCCTCAGTAGCTGGAGGATCCGGTGAATTTTCAATGACGCTTTCTTGCGGCGTCTCTTCATTCTTTTTCACACTCTTCGCTGGGTCCTTTAATTCCTCGTCTTTGAGAGCTTTGACCATTTCTTTCCTTTCGGTTTGAAGAGCTCGGCACAAATTCGTCATCTTTTCTAAACCTTCTTCAGCTTTCTTCATATCCTCTAAAACGTTATTTTTTAAATCCAGGTCATTATTTATTATAAATATTAATCGAATATTAACAATCTAATTGTGAGAAAGTAGTTAAGTAGGTCATACAAAGTAGTAAAATTAAACATAAAATGGGAATTGCACCTTGCATTTGAAGATGGTTTTTCCTCATTTTCTGCAAGTTTTTGTCACTTTCTTCCCAACGGCTCTGCCACTTGAAACTCTCAAGCTCGAGTTCTTTCGTTCTTGTGGTCACCTGTGAAAACATTTGCTTGATTTTGAATTTGTAAAATTATGATTTAAATAGAAATCATTGTGATATGTATATCTTAATAAAGTAAATCTGGTAAATTATACAGATTTTGTATGGAGTTTTATAATAAAATTTTAATTTAGCTTATTGGCTTTCAATTTACTTTATATTTAGTTAAAAGGGTTGTTATAATTGTGTATTAAATAATTTGAAAGTTGTGATTTTATGTAGTTAATTGGAATTTATATTGAATAAGAATTTTGATATTATACCTTATTCATTTCTCTTTTGAAGTCATCATAGGCCGAGTTTGTTTCCTTGAGGGCTTTCTGGAGCCCAGAGAATTTCTCATCATAGTTTTGTATGAGAACACGGAGACTCGCCTCGGTCGTTTTGGCTTCTTTCAAATGTTCTCGACTGCTCACGAGGGCCGAAGCCAATTGCTGCATTTCCCCGTACAATTTCTCCTTTTCCTCGGCGTTTTTGAGCTTGAGAGCCGAAAGGTCCGTTTTGGTCGCGAGAAGAACCGTGTTCGTGTCGTCTAAGGCCGTTTGTAAAATCTTGGGAAATTTTAAAAGTTGATTCAATAACATTTAACTAGTTTTCACACAATGAAAAAAATCCAAATAAATGAATGGAAACTTTTGGCTTCTGTATTAATTTGACTGATTGACTATGAGCGAGTTATGACATGACCTTATGAAATTAGCGTAAACGTGTAGAGTATCTTTATGATAAATATTTGAGTTTGTGAATTTTTACCGTTTCTCTCTGGTCGTAGTGGTCTTTGAGTATTGCAATTTTTTTGGCCAAATCTTCATTTTCTTTTTTGACCTTAAAAATAAATTAAATCAGCCCTTGAATTATGAATTTAAGGAGCTTTATTATTTTTAATGAACTTTTAATGAACTTTTAATGAACTTTTATGGTTTGTAATTCTTTTAATAAAATGTACAGACCTTCATGCTCTCGGTGGTGATCGAAGCGAGATTCTCGTTGATGTTCTTCATGAATCCCATGTTATTTTGAACTTCAAGTGCGAGCTCCTTCCCTTTTTGATTCGCTTCGTGGATTTTCGCTGAGCTCTCCGCCTTTTGAGTTTACAAAACTTAATTAATTTTAATTGTTCGAAAGTCGAATATTTTAAATTGGAATTATCAAATTAATTGTTAAAATCTAAATAAAATATTGATCTGGTAGATTCATTGGCATTTACTAGTTGTTAGTTAAATGATTTATAAAAATTGTAACTGACCTTAATGAATTTATTTTGTTTTTGTAATTCTCTACAAAGAGCTTCGAGCCGGTCTTTCATATTGTTGGATTTGTTCAAATCCGACGTCATGTTCTTGATCTTGATCTCCATTTGCTTGACTTCCGACTATGAAATTTAAAAATTCAATTAAAATACTCATTTCAATGTAAATTATTAGATAAATCAATTACAGTCTCCAATCATTGTAAAAAAACTGCTCCAACAATGTTTGTTCAATAAATAATCAATTAAAAGTTAAAGATTTACTTTAAGAGATTTGTTCTCTTTTTGAAGAGCTTTTTCCACATTCTTCTGCTCATTGCTTATCCCTGTCGAACTCATGTCGGCAAATTAGGAAAGAATTTTTGAATTTTATCGATTTCGGCTTCTTTATTTCAAAATTTCCCAATATTTCCTCCGATTAATCCGAAAATTTTTGTTGCAGAATCAAAGGGAAAAGTATGAATTATAAAAACTTTTTATTCTCACATGTTCTCTTCTAATTTATTAAAATTTCTGATCTTGGCGGAGTGGAGAAAACTTGATGTTAAGAATCCGGAAATGAAGATCCAAAGCGGATGATGACGAACTTGGTGCGAGTCTCAAACTGTGAGAGAAATGAATGGGAATTCGCAAGATCTTCGGATGCGAACGAAGAGATGCGACGAACGAAGGAGAATTGTGTGCAAAAAAGATTTGAGCTCTAAATTGTGTAGAGCTTCGCCGCGGAAGTTCCACTTTCATCTAATCATTCGTCACCGACGTCAAGCAATTCTTCGGCTGCGCAGAGAAATAATTCTTTTTCTTTTTAAAATTCAATTACCTGAAAGAGTGAGTTGAGGCTCAATTGTCAGAGGAGTAGGAAGCTAAGTTAGCTAACTCGGTTCTGCATAACCTGAATTAACCCTAATTGGGGTTCTGGACGAGGAGATCTCGCTTGGAGAGCGGAGAGGCATTTTGAGCAGGGAGGATTATGGACCGATGGTTCAAATCACCGTTAAATCTAACAATGAAAATTAGTCTAATTAGCTTAGGAGTTGTGCTTATTTTCATTAGCTCTTGTGATACCGTTGATCGGAGCAAGTTCAGAACTTGTGATCAGACTGGATTCTGCAAGTAAGTTGGATTTTTTAAAATTTGAGCCGCTTGGCTTATTAATTAAACTTGATGATTTTGTAAATAAATTATAATATTACAACAGATGGTTTTAACAAATTAATTTAACTGGGATTTTAATTCTTATTTTGATTCTGTGATTGTGATTTTGATTGTGTTGATTTATATTTTATTATGATTTTAATTGTGATTTCTTTAGACGTCAGAGACACGTCGGGGAAGGATCGAGTAAGTATGAAGTAAAGCTGAGCGAGGGGAATGTCTTTTCCTCGAGCGTCGAGTTTCCAGTGACGAACAAGGAAGTTGGAGTTGAGTTTCAACTTCAGGTCATTGCGATGGAAGATGGAGCGTTTCGGATGAAATTGGTCGAATCGGCTCCAATCGCCTTTCGCTATGAAGTTCAACATGCTCTCTTGTCCACGCTCAATTACGGAAAGTAAGGAAAACTCATTTTCGAATCATCGCAATAAATTCTATGAAGCCAATTTGTAGTAATTAAAAGTCGAAAATTATTATTATAGTTTATAAAATTTGTATATTTTACTCATCTTTCAATTGATTTAGAATCGAAGTCGAGAAATCAGAGTCATACTGGAGTATCAAGTCTGGAGTGAACGAAGCGAGAATTTATGGGCCTTCCTTCAAAGCCGAGTTCTTTGCCAATGGTCAACTCGTTTCGGTCTTTAATGGAAGAGAAACATTGAAATATGAACATCTAAGGAAAAAACCGGACGTGTAAGTCAAATAACTAAATATATCATTATATAACAAATAATGTATAATTTGGAAAGTTTAAAATTTAAAGCTTTTTAATGGTTCAAATCAGTTACTAATACCTATTCAAGTTAAACTCTATTGTCCTAATAATAATTGTGTCTAGTAATTTACTATAATTTACATATGTCCAAAATTAATGAATTGTGAATTTTCTTTATTGATCTCACAGGAATGACGAGGTGAAAGAAGAAAATGAGAACGAGAACGAGGACGTTCCTCCGCCACAACCCGAATCTTCAATGTGGGAGGAAAGTTTTGGAAGTCACCAGGATCACAAACCTCGAGGACCTGAGTCAATTGGAGTTGACATTGATTTCCCAGAATCAAGGAATCTCTTTGGAATCCCCGAGCATGCCGAGTCTTTCAAGTTGAAAGATACAAAGTAAACGATAGTTAACCTTACTAATTAAACAAATAATTAAGTTCTAATTCCTCTTTAAAATGCCTTGTGAGTGTGTGGAGATTAAAAGGTGCTTTAAATTAAATTAATAATTTAAAGCACTATTTATCTATTAAATTATTAAATGAAATGTTTTCTTAATAAACCCAGAGATAAAGAACCTTATCGGCTGTTCAACTTGGACGTTTTTGAGTACGAGCTTGAGAATGGAATGGCCTTGTACGGATCTGTACCTTATCTCATTGCTCAAAGGTAATTATTTTACATTAATTTGTATTTAATATTAATTGATCAAAAGATTAAAATTCTAACTACCTTAAATTTTCAGAAATAATCATTATTATTTCATTTATTAAATGCAGACGGATTTTAATTTTAAATAATTTTAAATATTTTAATTTTGTGTGAATTTTTTAAAGTTAACTTTTCATCTTTTTAGCGAGAAAAATACCGTTGGGGTTGTTTGGCTCAACGCAGCTGAAATGTGGATTGACATTGATATCGGTGGTAGTGCGAATTTGGTTGATTCCCTCGTCAATTTAGTTGGAGGTAAAAACTTATTCAATTTTAATTATGATACGATGTAAGCTTCAATGAAATCTATTAATCTTGATTAAAATTTACTAAATAATGCATTTAATAAAAGCTTTAAGCGGCGAGTTTTTACATAATGCATAATGTTTTTTAAAATAAATGCTAGGTATAAACGTCAAGTATATTTAATGTAAAAAATATTAATTCAGTTAAATGATAATTATTTAATTTCATAATTTCCTAGCCGGGAAGGAAGAGAAAGCTGGAAAAACACGTTGGATGAGCGAAGCCGGAATTTTCGACTTTTTCGTCCTCATGGGTCCAACACCAATGGACGTTTTCCGCCAATATGGGAAAATAGCTGGAAATACGCCATTACCTCAAGTAAAATCCAGTTTTATCAATATTGTATTTTTTTTTAAAAAAAGCAGATTTGTTTGATTATTAATAAATTGACTATTGATTGACTTGATTATTTATCTGTTCCAGAGATTTGGCATTGCTTACCATCAATGTCGATGGAATTACAACGATGAGGAAGACGTGAGGAATGTGGACGAAGGATTTGATAAACACGACATTCCCTACGACACGCTTTGGCTTGACATTGAGCACACTGATGGGAAAAAGTGAGTTTGACCTTTTAAAAGTTAAAATAAATTACATTTGGTAGCATTATTACCACCACCTTAATTAGTTAATTATCATTTAGTTAGTTAATTATTTAATTATTAGGATTTAGTTATTTAAATATTTAGCTAATTGCGTTTACCGCCTTTTTCAGGTATTTCACTTGGGACAAACACAAGTTTCCAAATCCCATTGAGATGATTCAAAACATCAGCGCCAAAGGACGAAAAATGGTGACGATCATCGATCCTCATATTAAGAGAGATTCCAGCTATTTCATCCATGAAGACGCGCTCGCTCAAGATCTCTACGTTAAAGATCACAATGGAAAGATTTACGAAGGTTCAAATTACAAATGATTATTAACAAATTCTTAACAATAATTCATACAAGAGTCTTTCAAAGGAGGCTGTTTAGTCATCTATACTTTAAATAGGATTAATGATTTTAATTATATGATAATTAAATATTTAGGATGGTGTTGGCCTGGATCTTCGTCCTACTTGGACTTCTTCGATCCCAAAGTCCGTGACTATTGGGCAAATCGCTTTGCTCTGGACAAGTACGAGTCCACGCTGGATCTTTACACGTGGAATGACATGAACGAGCCGAGTGTCTTCAGCGGTCCGGAAGTTAACATGCCCAAAGACAACTTGCATTTTGGAAACGTCGAGAATCGCGCAGTTCACAACCTCTATGGATTAGTTCACGTAAGTTGACCCTTTTATTAAATAATAAATGGCATGGATTTATGGGCGTACATATTGAATTTAATCATGTAGATACATAAAAGAAATTTAATGTCGCACATAAGTAACTTATCTTTAAGGAAAGGATTTATTGACTCACAAAAGTGAATTACATATTTTTTTACACAAAAATGGACTATTAGTGCATTTATGTATTGTTATAAATTAAAATATAATTAGCAAATAATAGTTCAATTATAATATGAAATAAGTTAATAATAGGAATTTTAGAATTAATATTTTAATTAATAAAGTAATTTTAGAAGACAAACTCATTACTCAACAAGTGCAGGTCCAACAAGGTGGGGTCTTCCTCTCTTTCTCTTTTGACTTATTGCAATCGATTTTGCTGTAAGGGATTTCAATAAGATTTAGCTCAATAGTCAAACCAAGTAAATGTTTGCAAGTAAAATGAGTAGCGAAGATCATACAACTGCGAGTTAATTTCCAGAAATCATCAAACAAATTTATCTTCCAAATGCTGCAATGAGACTTTTTCAAGTCTTTTATCGTGAAGTCAATATTTCTTTGATTGTAATGGGATTAAAGACTGGATTATCAGAATAAGGGGCGTAATAAGCTTTGAATTTATTAGATTTAGTTCTGGATATTTTTTTTTATTCCACATACTTCATTGATAAGCTTCCGTGTACATCTTTAGTGAAGGTGTAGGAGCAATTGCAAACATTCTGTTTATATTGGGAATAGGAAGGTCGTTGCTTAATCCTTTACAATAGCATATTTATAACAACACAACAATGTTATAATATTTTTATATGTAAAAAATAATTTATTTATGTGCATGATTAAATTGGTTTATGTGCGGCAGTAAATTTATTTCATAATAAATCAAACCTTGTAAGAATTTAAATCGAAATTGGCTTAAATAATTATTAGCTCAATTAGTTAATTGCAGGTAGTTTAATTAGTTAATTACAGTTAGTTTAGTAAAATTGCTAAATTAATACTGTAGTTGGCTTGATTGACTAATTTCAGTTAGGTAGTTCAGCTGGTTAATTACAGTTGGTTTAATTAACTAATTACATTTAGTTCATATCATTTAGTTCAGTTGGTTTAATTGGCTAACAGTTTGTTCAATTGTTGTTCAATTACTAATTACATTTAAAATGGTTCAAAAAACTATTATTTCATTTCCAAATTAATTTGATTTTGAATGAAATGTATGACAGGTAATGGCGACTCATCAAGGGCAAATGCAACGATCGGAGAATCACCTTCGTCCCTTCATCCTCACGCGATCTCATTTCATTGGCACTCAACGCTACGCGGCGGTTTGGACGGGTGACAACATGGCCAATTGGGATCATCTCCGCGCCACCATCCCCATGTGTCTCTCCTTGTCCGTCGTGGGCATTTCACATTGCGGGGCGGACATTGGCGGATTTTTCCACAACCCGGATCCCGAGCTCCTCCTTCGGTGGTATCAGGTAAAAGTCTAAAATTTGGTATATTTAATAATTATTTAAATAAATATACCAAAAAAGATCTCGTGATGGTCACTTGCTTCATAAATGCCTTCAATAATTATATAGTGATTAAATTAAAACTAATTAATTCAACTGATTTTAATTTATTTAGTTTGGCTAATTCGAGTTTTAAATGTATTTTATATGTCCAGGCCGCTGTTTTCCAGCCCTTCATGAGAGCTCATGCTCATATTGAAACGAAGCGACGAGAACCTTGGCTTTTTGGAGACCACACGACATCTCTCATCAGATCCGCTGTTCGGAAACGCTACGCTTTGCTTCCTTACTGGTACGTTAGTAAATTCCATTTAAAATTTAATTTCCATTGAGTTAATAAATATTTAATTTACAATTATTACACGATAAGTTAAAATTATATTAATTGTAAGTTACAATGCGGAAATGACAGAAATCACTCACTGTGGTGTGTCAAACATACCATAACTATGTTTATGATACTGTTCAATTTATTCAAAAAATTCCGCAAAATGAAAAATCAAATCATATTGCTTCTTTTGATTTTCCATTCGAAGGGAGTTAGACTAGTCTGAAACAATATTACTTCCCTATTAAAAATTCATAGTACCTAAATCTAAATTGACTAACTGTAACAATTGGATATGTGGCGATAATTATTAGCAAGAAGAAACATTTAACTTTATTTTAATTTGCAAAATTAAAGATTATTACTTTTGGTCGTCCTAAGGTACACGCTGTTTTACGAAAATGAGCAAAACGGAACTCCGCCCATGCGACCACTTTGGGCTCAATTCCCTCAAGACGCCAAAACTTATGGGATCGAAGATGAGCATTTGGTCGGGTCGGATCTTTTGGTTCGGCCGGTGATGGAGCAAGGCGCCACGAAGGTCTCGGTCTATTTGCCTAAGTCGATTTGGTTCAATTTCTACACTTACGAAAAGTTCGAGCCCGGAACTCACACCATTTCTGTACAAGAAGACACCGTATGTGTTTTAAAAATTTTCTTTTATTTAACCAAATTAAAATGAATTATTTAGATTTATTAAGGTTAAAAAAAGTCTACATTTCTTAAAGATTTACATTAAAATGAATAAATATTTATTGTGTCTTCTTGCGTAGATTCCGGTGTTCCAGAGAGCTGGTAGCATTATTCCAACGAAACAAAGGATTCGTCGGGCTTCGTCGCTTATGAAAAACGACCCTTACACTCTCTTCGTGGCTTTGGACGAAAAAGTATTTAAATTACTCAATTCCTTATTTTTATTTAGACTTTTTAAATCGTGGTATATAGTGAGATATTAAAGAAATTGCTAATTTAAAATAAATAGCAGTTTAAATGAGTAAATGTCTTACCATTTAGACTTTTCTTGATAATATGATTGCTAATTAAATTATTTTTTTTAGCAAACAGCTAAAGGAACTCTTTATATTGATGACGGTGAAACTTTCGAGTATAGGAATGGAGCTTTCATTCAAGTCCACTTCACTTTTCATGATAATCAACTTCATGCTGCGTAATTTCTCATTTTATTATCTATTGCTGTTAAATATTATTTAATGTTATAATAAATAAATGATTTTTAGTATTGCGAATCCCGGAAATACATTTGTGACTCAAGAATGGGTAGAGAGGATTGTCATTATTGGATTCAATGGAAAACCAAGGAAAATTGAAGTTACCAGCGGATGTAAGTTTTGTATAGAGATCTTAATTTTAAATTCCAAATTGGAATAAACTTAAATAAACTTTAGATAATTGTAAATTTGATTTGCAATTATCTTAATTGCGATTCTTAATTGTGATATAATATACTTGTTTTTGCTAAACTTTATTTTGTATTTTCAGCTATTGGAAATCAAGAGCTTGAATTTGGTAAAGAATCCTCGACGCCTCTTGTGATTAGAAAACCAGGAGTGAAGATCTCTGAAGATTGGAAGCTCATCATCACCGTTTAATCAAAATACTGTGTACTTTTTAATTGAGAAAAGTCAATCATGTCAATGTATCGAACGAAGGTATCAAGTCCTAATTTTTCCATTATTTATTTAATTTCCAATTATACAGTAAATCAGCTAAGAAATTATGTATTTAAGAGATTATGATCATTTTGATTATCCAAAAAATAGTTGTGATTTCAAATCATTAAGAGACAAAATGTAAATTGTAGATCAAATGAATTTATGTCAGCAGTTATAATATTCAATAAAAATTGTATTTATTTCAATGTTAAACGAATTGTTTGTCAATTTATAAATCTGTGTATATTTTATTAGACAACTTTTTAAACAAGTCGAATAAATTGTTAAATTAATGTCTTAATTTTAAATATTTATTTACTAATCCTGCTAAAGCATGCTTCTTTAGGTATTAATTTTCTTAAATTAATGACCGAGTCATGTTAAATAGATTACCATATGATTTTAATGCATTATTACAAACATTTATCGTCACAAATAATCAAGGAAAATAAGAAGATGGAAATTGTATTTAGCTTTAGTATTTATAACTTTAATTCTAGATTTTAGTATAATTTTAAGTTAAACTTTATAAATTTTCGCTAACGCTTTGATGGACTCATAAATTTAGGTTAAGTTGCAAAATTTCATGATTTCATCCAAATAAAAACATTTTTAATCAACGTTAAAAATATGGGCTGTAATTCGGTATGATTAAAAACTTTAAAACTCTTAAAATAATAATCTTAAATCCTATTCAAACAGCTTTACCAAATGCATAATTAAAATAACTATTAAAAAATTAAAATAATTATCACACGATTAAAATATGTAAAAGCTTAAAGCTCATTTCAAAGCCTATCCTAACAAAGTTTAAATGGGAAT
>VJMY01001309.1:0-14659 GCA_009869795.1 Neelides sp. FZ-2019 | reverse complement strand
AAATCAAACAAATGATAAATTATATTCACATCTGTACACAATGTATTTTAATATTCACACTTCTTTATTTATAATAATATTTATAGTTAAATGTACATTAGCCTCCCACATAATGGTATGTCCTCTATACACATTCTAAAATTCAGCCTTTCTGTAGTCTAAAGTGTAGTTTATGTATAAATGAGTTTCTCATATAGTATGGTATTATATTCTAAATATATTTTTATCTATCGACATAGGATGTCTTGGACTAAAGAATAGCATACTTGAGAAAAAATCACATTCAAAAAAATTAGATTTTGGCTCAATTTCCTCATTAGTCATAATTAGCAATTAATTAAATTAAACTTAAGCTTAACATTAGTTCGTATGTTTTTTCCTAATTGGTATATAATTAATAGGGAATTGAGAATTCGTCATCGTTGATTAGAAATCTTTTTCTTAATTCTTTCAGTAACAAATCTTTGCCACAATTCTTTATTTCTAGTTGACGTTTCATGAAGAGTCAACTCATTCGTTTATCTTGTTTGCTTATTGCTTCAATCAAATTCAATTTTCTTTTTCTTATGTTTCTTATTAATATTACATTTAAGGCTTAAATTTCGTATCAGTTCAACAGACCTCGTTCTTCCAGATTCATAAATAAATGTTCTGGTGGAAAAATCGGATTTTATGAAGGGGGATTTTGGATTTTACGGAATCTCCAGGCGTCGGTGATTGAAGGATCTACGTTTTCTTTTGAGCGTGTGCAATTGAGTCTCTCGCCCGGCGGAATCGCCCAAGGAGCTCAGGCAACTCGTAGGCAATGGCCACATCCAGCTTGTTGATCGGGCACCCGCGGAAATAACTACAGGTCGACGAGAGCGTCGGAAACTCCCATAAGGGATTCAACCGGAAAAAATCCCTGTACGTGTCAGGGTCTGGGAGGTCATAGCGGGAGATGTTCGTGAGGGTTGAGAGTCCTTCATAAATATGATAATTCTACGAGGGAAAAATTAAATTAAAAATTAGTTCATTGCTTTTTAAGTTGTTCTTTCTTTTAGAAAAAAGATTGAAATTAGTCGTGAAAATATTAAATGATAATTATACTTGAGGATGCTCGATGATGTCATCTGAGATTTTCTTCTTATTCGAAAAGAAGGATCGATGGTTATTGTAAGTGTTGAGGTAGCAGTCGCACATTTTTCCGTGATTTCTAACTCTGACTGCGAATCTTCTCGCAGCAGCAATCCGCGTTTCCACTCGCTTCTCCGTCGCTTCGGCGATGTCTTTTAAGAAACTTTCTTCATGGGCTGAGAGGAGGGAAACTGGGGCTTCTGGTTGAAGCGGGCGATCCCAAAGGGAAGCAGCATACCTTTACAAAATTACGAGAAAAATATAATTTTCCGTAATTGGTAGCTAATTAGTTAATTGAGTAAGGTAGCTAAGAAAATGTTTATCTTACATGACTGGAGGTTCAGCAGAAGCCATAAGCGGGCTGATATTCCAAATGAGAGTCGCTTGAACTCGTAAGAGCTCATCAGCTCTGATTGAGTCAGCTTTGTTTAGAACGATTCGAACTTGACTTTCTCGCCCCTGTCAAATCAAGGTTTTTTTTTAAAAAAAATATTGTTTAATTTATTGGTTTTGCCTTGAGTTGATCCAGAATGGCTTCGGTTTCTGGTCCAATGTCCAACTTGGCAGGATCATAGACAAGGAAGAGAATGTCCGCTCTGTCGATGAACCATTGGCAGGCGTCGTTGAAAGGAAAGGATCTCTCCACTTGTTTCCTTACTTCCAGAATTCCTGGTATTTCCACTAGATTCACCTTAAGATACATCATTTGTGATTATTTAGTTGTCTTTTTGATCTTAAATTCTAAATAATTTGAGTAGGAATGTTGGATGATTGAAGAATTAGTATTTGAAAAGTGAAATTAATATTATAAAAAGTGATTGTTGAGCGAATGACGGGTGTGCAGAGACTGTCCGCCTAACAGGCTACTGGAGAAGGCTCTTTAGCAGCTCCACACAGCAAGCTGTCAGGGGACAATCACCGCTCTGAAGTCTTCATCTTCTTTGGGTAATTTCTGGATGTCCCAATTGCCTTTTTGGATTTCGAGATTTGCATTTGATTGTTGGGATAGCTAGAATGTGAGTTACCTTCTCCAGGAGCCTATTAGGCAATTTTCTTCCTCTGAGTCTGTCCAGAAACGCTTGTCCGAACTTCTGAAGACCAGAGAAAGTCCAATCTGCGGCCAATTGAGTTCCATCCAGCGTTTCCTCTTCTGAGCCATGGACCATGATGTTGAATTGAGCCGGTGATGGATCAGCTCCTTCGTTTTAAATTGATTAATTAGATGAGACAATGTTGAACTGAATCACTTTTGAATTCTTTCACAAGTTCAAACAAATTGGATATTCAGTATTATCGTTATTCACCTGTTCTTAATGCTCCTTCTTTATCTTTTATTCCAAGAAGCCAATTGATAATGGTGGATTTTCCTCCTGACCAAGGTCCCATAAAAACAACCATAGGTTTGGAAAAGATTTCGGGGTCTGGAAGATAAAAAAAAAGTAGCAAGTTATAGATAACGCATATTAGATAAGTTAGGGTTAGGATTAAGATCATAATGATTTATTAACCTCCAAAGTGACGATTTGACAGGTCTCTGTACTTATAAAGAGTTTCCAAAGGTTTGATAGCTCCTTCGTAAATGCCTTTGAGTTCTTTGAGTGTGACCATGGTTGTTTTTTCAAGAAGGGCATCCAAGCCCTTGGCATCTTCCGTATCCTCCAACCCGAGTATCCGCTCGAGATGGTCTCTTGTACGAGGCTCGTATGACGGCCCTGCGTCCTCTTCCCCGCTTTGATCCTCTTCTGGAACTTCCTTTTCATTTCCTCCTTCATCGTTCTGCTCGTCGGATTGGACTGCAGGCTCTGCGGGTTGTTCACTTTCCCCTGGTTGTTCTTTGCTCTCTTCGCTGCTGGCCTCAGCAGGTTCTTCTCCTGCCGGTATTTCTACTTCTTTCGTCTCTTCGCTTTCCTTCTTGTCTTCTCCGCTCTCTTGGCTCTGATCCTCTTCGCTCTTTACATCTGACGTAGCATCGGCTGGAAATTAATAACGATTATGTTAGTCAGTTAGTTTTAGCTAAGCAGTTTTCATATTTATTTATGATTATAATTTTAAACTTTTTGAAATTTTTTGTGAACATTATGAATTTCAATGGTCTTTGTCTTGTAATTGATTGGGATTCGACTAACGTTTATTCTCTGAGGAATCTTCATTTTCTTTCCTCCCTTCTTCTTCTTGGCTCTCGTGAGAGTCGGACTCGTGAGATGGTTGGGCCACAGTATGAGAATCTTGTGACTCTCGTTGGCTCTCCGGGTCCTCAAGAGGTTCACTTTGACCGAGAGATCCGCCGTCCCCTGCGGCAAAGAACCTTAAGAGCCTCAGAAGGGGAAAGTTCAAGAGTCCTTACCTCCTTCGCGACTCTCCTCGGACTTCTCTCCTCCCTCGGATGGACTTTCCTCACCAGAGTCGTCTTCCTCGCCTGGGATTCAAGTACTCATTTAATGACCACGAAAGGGAAACAAGGGATTTTAATGACCCGTTTATCAATTGAATTAATAACTTTGAGTTCAATTTTATTAGTTGATTGTGGTGACTGGTGAGGAAAGGAGCTTAAAATGAATTTCCTTGAGGAAGTCATTAAATTAAATAACGTTTCTATTTTAAATTAATGTATCTTAATTAGTTGATTAAGAGCTCATAAATGTAAAATCTTTCGAATGAAAAATATGGTGGCTAAAAATTGATAGAATTGAATAAATTGACGGGATTTGTTAATTAGATAATTAACTAGATGGAAGATTATTTAGGATGAGTGAAGAACCTTTGGGTGATTCGGGCTCTTCGTCTTCATGAGAACTCGGGTTTGGTTGAGGTTCCTCTTTTGAATCCGAACTGTCCTTTTCCTTTGAATTATTCTTATCAGCTTCGTTCGATTCGTCGTCGTTGTTTGGAGTTTCTGGAGCCTCGTTGTGTTCTTCTGATGACTCTGCTGACTCTTGCGAGTCATCCGGAGCATTTTCTTGAGGATCATTTGTCTCGGAGGATTGAGCGGAGGAGTCTTCTGTTGGAGACGGGGCCGACTGGCCGCCCGCTAAAGCCGCGTCTACGTACGGCTTGCATTGTGAAAAGGATGGCTGCTGCCCTTCTGGACTTTCCCCTGATAATCGAAATTATGATTTTAAATGAGAAGGGATTTTATTTCGGAATAGGGTTTCTTTATATCTGTTTGCCTTTCAAAGCATAATTTAGTGTGCATGATTACCTAAGTGTTAAATTATTAATACTTCATAGTTTTATATAGATTGCTCTATTTAATGCATTGACATTTGTCAAGATTTTCAAGGGCAATATAGGGAATTTGATAGTTTAATAAACAGGAACTGTCGAGTCAAAGGATTGGTTTGATGCAAGGAACAGCAAAATAGAAAAGTCGTTAAATGAAACTTGGGTGAATTGGATTTGTTTAAAAGTGAAATACAACTGTTGAAGTATTCATGACCCAGTTCCAATCTTTTTTGCTTCTCTCAGCTTTTTTACGTTTTTTGCATCTCGGATGGTTGTTTGACATTGGTGAACAGAATGAGCTTGTTGTTCTATGTATCGGTTGAAAAGTGATGGGTGAAGTATGATGAGTCTATTGGAAATTGCCCCGAGTGTCGGGTCGTGTCTTCATCAACTCGTTTTAATCTTCTCATGCCCACACCTCGCTCGAGGTTGATTTTGGAATGCGTTCAAGTGGAGGTAGACGAGTCAAACAATGTTAGCAGTCTCTTAGGATCCTCATCAACTCAATTTATGATTCAATTCATACAGACATTGATTGTGGAATTTCATTTGAGGAATATGTAAGATGGTAATGAGTAATTTGAGTGAGAGGCTCTTAAATTGGACTTTGGTTCTCACCATAGCCTTCTTAAATCTCCTGGATGGGAAGCGAGAGATCCGAGAGATGTAATATTATGTGGGAGAAGAGCGCGTGTATTTTTATAATATAAAAAATATGTTCGTGTGACTCGGGTTGTTCCTACGTTGGGGATGATGAGGTTTGTGGTCTTATGTATTGTCCCAATTGGCTCTGTCCCAGGCGGCCGACTAGCTGGTAAAATTAGGTTCCGTCGTTGCAGGTGCCCTTTACACTGCCCGAGGACGAGTCCTATTTCTGCTCCGTGAGTATCCTATTTTAGGCACCTCTGCCCGAATACCCGATCCACCGAGAGGAATAAGAGGATGGCCCCCGCGGCCCACATTTAACACATCTGTACAACTCCTACGACCAGCCCCGTCCGACCTTTCACACTTTCTTCCACAATACCACTATTATTAAATTCTTAGCCATCCTCAGCCGCACTTACAAATGTCGCACTTCTCAATTCCCTTGGTTGAATGCCTTCACCAACTTAAGCATTTAACCCTTGGGAATTTTTTTTAATTAAATTAATTAATTGGCTAATTGAATTAAAGTATCATTTAAGGTTTCATTTATTCTTCGGATTAAGAAATATAAATGAATGAATGGTATTGCACATAGATGAACTATGAACTTTCAAATGGGTTTAGTAGATTTAGTGAAGTTTGAATAAAAGTCATTTGATCTAGGTTGAGTTAAAATGACAAAGTCTATTCAAATGAGAAGGATAGAGAAGGAAAAATTGAAAACTCGAAAGTTAATGATTTAACCAATAAGAGTAGGTTTAATGATTTTCATTAAGATAAGTAAGTCTTGAATGTGATATTTGGAAAGAGAGTTCAATTGTACCTCGAATGATGATGGGTAAGGCGAGGGCTGCGAGGGCGGCGAGGAGGAGGAGTGTCAGGTGGCTCCGCATCTTTCGCCCGCTCCACGTCGACTGCCGGGTATCCTTTGTCACCTGGCCAATTCTCGGCCCGGCGACCTTCTGCCACCCTGTTCCCCGAATTCTTAAATCTAAGAGTCTTACACCTTTTCACCCCTTATTTCTATTGAAGACATTTGAGTGGAAGATAAAATTAAGTCTTTTAAATGTCATAAAGGCTTTTGATTTTTCTATTGGGATTTTTCCATTCCTTATTTGGTTATATTTTAAGAAATTGAATGATCCTCCGACAAGAGATTTGCATTTTTATTAGTGATGATGCCAGGCCCTTTAGAATGAAAAGCATTTTAGGTTTTAAGGATTAGAAGAAGGATTCATACTTGAATAAGAGAAATGAAAGGTTTGTGGAAGTGAATTAATTAGAGTGGCAGGACGCAATGGTCTTGAACCATTTGAGATGAAGATTAGATTCAAGTCCTTCTCTGATCCATCTAATAATATTTCTTCCGAGGTTTGAAATGGAACTTGGTCCAATCTCTCTCCGCTATATGCCTTCGCTTCTACTTTTAATCCATTTATTCAATCATGACTTACGTATAGTCTAGGCAGGGCAGCCAAGAATCGAAGACAATTTGGCTTTCTTACTCATTCCTCTTTACTACCATTACGATATCATTATATTTGTGGAAAGACAATCGTTTGAAATGAGGGATTGTGTGTGAAGGAAGAAGATTAACTAACATTAAATATTTTTATTTAAATTATATTTTTTAGTTTTTATTTGATGATGAGTTATTGGACCAAAGGTATTTATAAAATTGGTTCCATCTTTTAGGCTCGAAAAGTTGAAGAGTGGCGTTTGAGGAAGAAACGTCGTGACGATGAGAAGGAGCTCAAACAACGGAAGATGCGGGCTCAAGAGAGACAACGAGCTCATGAAGAGGCCAAACACGCTCCACCGCCGCCTTATGGAGATGAATCAACTGGAGGAGATGACTTCATGGGATCAATTCCCGGTCTTGACAAACTCATGTCCGACCCTGAAGTCCTGGAATTATTCTCTGATCCAGGTTTAATGAATATACTTTTATAATAAAAATTGAATTCTCAGGAAGCATATTTTAATTTTTTTTCTGAATTTTGCAGAGGTTGCAAAGGCGTTCAGTGACATCAGCTCGAATCCAATGAACATCTTGAAATATCAGAGTAATCCGAAAGTCGCGCGGCTCTTGAAGATTCTCCAGTCGAAAATGGGCGGTATGGGAGGCGGCGGTGGAATGCCTGGATTCGGCGGGATGCCTGGTGGAATGGGAGGGATGCCAGGAGGAATGGGCGGCATGCCTGGATTCGGCGGAATGCCTGGATTTGGAGGAATGGGAGGAGGAATGCCCGATTTTGGTGGAATGGGTGGAGCTGGTGGACCCGGAGGAGCTTCGAATCCTCCACCCAAACCTCCTAATGCGGACGACCTTGATTAAATCATCTTTCCTCTTTTCTATAATTTCTTATATTTAGAAGTAAAGTTATCTTGGAAATATTTTGAATTTTCTCATCTCTTTTACCTAAATGTGAACCTTTTCGAGTAAAAATTGTAATTGAAGTTTCAACGTGATGAAAAGAAATTCATGCCTTTATTTCCTTTTCAATAAAAGTCATATGTTAATGTAAAATAAGAAAAAAATTAAGTGTAATGAGTAAGAAATCAATCGGATTTTTTTCAAATGAATGTTTCAATCTTGATTGTTTATTTAAATTAAGAAAAGGAAATATTTTTAGAGCTACACATATGAGAATTGATTGTGAGTGAGAGTAGTAAACTTAACTATAATTACATGTGTATCAATAATAAAATGAAGAAATAAATAATTCATTTTCAATTCACCATAATTTGTTCACTAATTATTTCACTCATTTAATTTTTTCCTTGAAGTGTGTAAATAATAATTATAATTAAAAAATACAAATGTTGCAATAAGTATCAACATAGTATAATAAGTTTACATGTATTAAATAATAGATTGATATTTTAATAGTAGTGTTAAGTTGTATTATCTTATCGTTAGTTTAAAAATGAGTCCTTTAAGTAAAATTTTACAATAAAAGCTATAGTATTGGATATTAGAATTGAGAAAATAGCTTGATAGGGCAAACTATACAGTAAAATTAAATATACAGTTAACTATATTTTAAATAGCCTAACATATTGGATTCAAAGTTATACATGTTTAATACGACTTGACATCAAAATGGGTGTATCAAGTAGCACTGTTGGCTAATCTAATACCTTTTCATAAAATGATTTTACAAACATTGTTTTATAATCAGTCGTGTTTCATAATCTAGCTCGAGATATGTTCTTAATTAAAAAATACGGGAGAGGTCAAATGAAATTAAAACTGATGTCCAAGAAGACCACGGATCGTATTCACTGTTTGCTTTTCTTTCTCAAGTAATATGTTCACTTTCTTCAGTTCTTCTTCTTTATCTTTCAAATCACCTTGAAGCTTTTCTTTTTGCTGAAAAATTGATTAAAATGTTCTTCATTAGCACCACATTAAACTATTATGGTTAGTTGATTTAATAGCAAGTATTATAAAATTCTTAAGACCTTTTTGAAATCTGCCACATCTTTCTTGTATGTCTTGCTCTCATGTTTGGTTTTCTTAAGCTTTTCTTCTAATCCTTCCTGAAGTTTAGACAATTCTAAAAGAAAATTATGAAAGTAATTCATTAAACTTCCACTAAACGCTAATTTGGTTACAAATAATAACTTATTTAATAAAATACCATCAATCTCGGCTTGTTTCTTTTCGTTGAGTTCTTCAAACTCGGATAATTTTAATCTGAGATCTTGCAGCTCATTATCTGCCTTTAAAAATAGTAAATATGAGTATTAGTTAATGATTATATGTCAAAAGCTGTAAGGTATTGAAATCATTAATCATGCAATTTATTTTTGACAATTTTTAGGTTGTAATTTACCTTTTGTTGTTGCTTTGTAATTTCAATTAAGACAAGGGCTCTCTTTTCGAGTCTCGAATTCAGAACTAAAATTTCCTTATCCTTTAGTTCAACGTTCGCTATTTTCTCAATCATTAAATCAGTCTGCTTGTCAAACTGTAAGATGAAGAATAGAAATGATTAATATATAAATATATATCTTTTAAAAATTAATTCGAATTTGTCAAACCATGGCCTTTAGTTGATAAATGTTTTTATTCAGTTCGCAATTTTGAATTTGCATCGTTTCCAATTCACGGGCGCTCAAATCATTTTTGAGCTTCATCAAACCCATAACGTCGCTCACAAGGGGCGGCTTTTCTCCACTTCCACTCCCATCCTAAACCCACAATTTTCAATTTTAATAATCAATTTTATAAACCTTCAAGTTGAATTAGAAATATTTAATCATTTTTGACATTTTAGTAAAAGAGACATTTGACCTTTTCGTTTTGGCCTTGAGACCAGAAATCCATTGAATTGAACATGGTGTCCAATTTATTTGCTCCGCTAAAAGCATTCAAGCTGAGACCCGACGTTGGTAGTTGAAAATTAGGAAATGGTTCCATAAAAACTTTGGCTCTTTTGGCATGGAAGCGTTTTGAGAGTCCAATGATGCTAAAAATTAATTGTTTGTCATTATTAATTTATTAAACCCAATCTAATTTATTAATTCTTTAATTCGCATAGTTGAAATTTTCAACGGCTTATAATAAGGATATTTAAAAGGAAAAGTTTACTTTTCAAACGAGAATCCAGCAGCTCTGGTGACAGTAAAAGCTCTTTCGATCATCTTCTCGTCGCCGAACATGATAGCATTTGAGATATGTGTATAAGTTGAGTTCATCGTGGCAAACTTCATAAAGACAGAAAGAGTCTGGGTGCAAGTTTGAGAGTTGTGGCAAAGAAGGTAAAGAAGTTCAACTCCACAAATGGATTTTTCCATTTCCATTTCAGGGTCGTTTTTCTCATCAGGCTCAATTTGGTCAAAAATTTCGCTAATCACTTCGTTTTTCAGCTTTAATTTGATCATCTCAAATAATTGCGGATAAAGAATGAGGCATGAAGACATCTAATCAAAAAATTTAAAAATTAAAGGGCTTTACTACGAATAGGAGTTTAGTAAATAATTGGTCATTAGAATTTTAATATTATGCATATAAATTTTAAAAAATATTTCGTTAAACTTTGAATACCATTCGTGCTGAGCCGATTAAAATATTAATGGCATTTCGATCGCCTAAATGTTGTTTCAAATTTTGTGCCCGAACAAAGTCGTGGAAGTACCCATCAAATCTTTTATGCAATGATGCGTCTCGGTTAGAAAGAAGTTGGTTCAAAAGCGCATTAAGAAAGCTCAACATGTTCGAGTCATCAATCGAGCATAAGGTCATACATTTAGCCATGTACTGAATGATTTGAAGTCCAATCTTTAAGAAAAATTAATCAAATAATCATTAAATAAAGAAAATGGAATATTTTCTATATACTTGTTATAATTTGATAATTGATTATTTCATGTTAATAATTAGGGTTGACTACCTTGAAATTTCGAGAGCTCAAGTTCAAATTGATAAAATTGGGATTCAAAGGTAAAAGAAGCTTTATGATGTTTTGAAGTAAATTATTTGACTTCATTTGGTTGTTTGGAATGATTTTGACAAAGTCTAAAATCTTTGCTTGAATGTTCAAAGAGAAATCCAGAAAGGCGGCTTTGATCTCCTGGATTGACAAAGCATTATGAGCCAATTCTCCATCATCCGCTGAGTTTCGATCTTGCTTATCAACGAATTCCTCGTAGAGGAATCCCAATTTTGCCGTCAATGTCTCAACTAATTCTGCACATTGGAAGAAGAGACAAGACATTTCCTTCAACTCCGTCTCAGGATTCAAATTGAGAGTGTCAAGGATGCAAGATTGGGTCAATTCAAACGCAGGTTTGAAAAAGGTCAAAGAGAAGACCATTTGGGTGCAGTAGAAATAGTGAGATGAAAGAATGGAGCGTTGAACATCTGAAATGGTCTTCCTCTGGGAATCATCTTCTTCTTCAATTTTATTAATTCGAGACATTTCCTTGCTATTTCTCGCAGAGCGAATGATGAGAATGCCAATCTTATTCTTGGTACAGAGGTTAATGAAGAATTGGAGCACAAGGATCTTGTTGGGCGACTCGATTTTTTGCTTATCGATCTCCAGGAGATAATCAATGCAATTCTCGACAAGATGGACCAGTTGCGGAGATTTCCAGGAGATTTTAATGGACCGAGAAAATATCTCAATGGCTGAGAGTAAGAGTTTAATGTCTGGGTGTGGTAAATTGGGGTTGAAGAGCATCGCGAGTACTTCCATGATCCCGTATTGATTCAACATGATGAGTCTCGTCTTTTCATCTTCGGCACCTTTGATGGCCAATTTGATCGTCCCTTTCGTCGCTGCTCCTAAATTCCTTCCTTGGCCCATGGACTGCGCAAATTTGGAAATGAGCTGGAAGCAAATGTCAAATACTTTGATCCCGTCGGGTTCCTTGAAAAACTTCTGGTAATCTTGAACTTCTAGGTTGATTTTCTATCAAGCAAAGTTCAAAATGTGAGTGAATATAATTTTAGTTTTTAGCACTAAGATATAACATAACTGTCAATTGGTACTAATTAGAAAATAAGAAGAATTGGTAATTAATAGTAATTACAACACTTGATAAAACGAGCTATAATAGAGTAGTTAATAGTAAAATATTAATTATGATAATGAAGAATGACTCACTTGAAGAGCTTCGATAATCTCCGAATTTTTCTCAAGAAAGACATTTGGGTCGATTCCAAATTCAAAAATTTTAAGGAATCCTTCAATTGAATTTGAGGACACGTCTCGAACTTCAGCGACAATTGGTGTCGGAGTCATTTTTTCGCGAAGTTCCTTTTCTACTTTTTCTTGAGAAAGAACAAAGAATCAAAGTCAAAGTCAGCCTTTATGGATATTATAAACAAATGAATAAAATTATAATATAATTAAGTAAATGAATGTGAATATGCGAATGAATAATATTTTAAGATGGCCAAAAGATAAACAAAAGATTCCATACCTGGAAACAATTCGTAAGAATCAAAACTGTATTTACTAACGGATGATAATCCAAAGAGCCAATTCCAACCTAACGAACACAACGACTAACGACCTCCCCAACCTCCGATCTCCTTCAATGTCAGGCTGAACAACCTAATATTACGTTTTTAAAACGAAGAAAAGGGAAGAGAAAAGTTGTTCGTTGTTCTTGAAGCGAACACAACATAACAGAGCGAACTGAGGAGCTGACAATGATTGAATAAACTGAAGTTTTGAAGCCGTTTTCCCTCTTTCTCTCAACAAAAAGATTTGAATGTGTTTGTTGAGAAAAACGATTGGGTCTTCCAATCATGTGACTCATTTCTACTCAAGTTCCCGGCTATTGAATTTCATTCAATAAAAATTGAACAAAATTATTCTTTTCATCTTTCATTTATTCTCATTTGATCAATGACAATGTCATTGATCATGGATGATCATTCATTTTCATATGAAATTAATGTGAAAGAGAAAGGAAATTAGTGATAAGTAATAATATAAGTAAGAATCCTCATAAATATATTTGCCATTTTTTAAATTGAAATTAAAGAAGTGAAGATTATCAAGATATTCAGGAAGGTATTAATAGCTTTACTATTATTACTATAGTATTAACTTAATTTACACTGTTTAATTTACAAATTAAATTATACCTGCTCTTATGAATTTAATTTGCGTTATAATTTTATTTGTTTTACATTAAACTACATTCTTGAAATTGTAATGATTATTTTTAAATAAAAAAAAATCTAGGTTAGAGCTGTCTAAGAGACTGAAGAATGAAAGCTATTTGGATGGGCGTTGAATTGACAACAGACGCGAAGACGGTTGTTGTTGAAAATAATCATTACGTAACAAAGATTACAAAATATACTTTCTTGGAGTAAGTCAAGACGGCGGGCGCAACCCGCCAAGTGAACTTTAAATATCTTTTATTACTAAATCGATAATGGGGATCACGAATCTGAAGTCGGTTAGAGGTACTAGTGTAGCCAGCACTGTGCTATCTGTGCTTTTGCACAGTTCGAATTTTTGCCATTTACACTAGGTAAAATCGACTTTTAAACGAAAAATTCATTATAGAGATAGGCAGATACTAGATATTATGAGGTAAATTAATTGAAATTTACACTAGATATTGGTTTTTCCAATTTAGCAACGCCATTGGTTAGAGGTGGAAAATTAAAACTAACCTAACCTAAATAGAAGTAAATGATCAATAATAGTGTGAAAGTGAAAGAAAAGTAGAAATGAACTAATTCTACATTGAAATACAAGAAGCGCGTAATTAAAATTAATGGTTTCTCTTAAAACCAATACAAGCAATACGAAAATTTGACAACTTTAACCAACAATAACTCTTAAACGATAGTTTTCCACCTTTAAGGAACTTCAGACTCGTGATCACCACTATCGAATTAGTATGAAAAGATATTGAAAGTTCACTCGGCGGGTGGCGCCCGCCGTCTATACTTTTGCCTTTATATTAAATAGCAATTTCAATCCAGTTCCCAGCTGAATCTCTGAAGGTGGAATACTTTAAGTCAAGCAGTACACATTCAACTTGTCCTTGGAAAGGCGAAGCTTCTTACTACACTATTGAAGTCAAAGGTTTGAACGAATCGATAGAAAATTAATATGTTGTACTATCTGCTCAGATTAAGCCAAATTAAATCTGGAAATATTTTATTGTTTATTTAATAAATAATTTAATTTTTATCTTTAGGATAGAGTAATTATAATAGGTTTCCCACACTCTGAACCATATTTCGTATATATTTGAACGTAAATATGGCTCAGAGCGTTTGAAAGAGATATTAATTCTCATTTCTTTTAGGAAAAAGGAATCAAGATGCAGCTTGGTAATTTCTTATACAATTTTTTTAATATTAGGTTTCCTTTTATAAAAAACTTTATCTTTATTTTGCATGTATTATGAATTAAGGTACTATCCGAAACCAAAGTCTGCTGCCAAGCATATCACTGGGATGGTGGCATTTTATAAAGGAGTTGTCGTGCAGTAATTTTGACTCATTGGCCCAAGCGCCTTAACTTAAATAATTACATTTTCAATATGATCATTTAAAGCTTGCAAAATTCCAAGTCGCTAAAGATTTAATTTTATGCTTTAAATCATAATTTATGCTAATTGTTAAGCTAAATTAATGTTGTATCTGTGATATAGTCAAATTGTACATTCTTATCAAATCTAATACATATTAGAAATACTTAAATTATAATATGCCTTCAATAATTTCATGTATTTGTAAATCTTCACAATTTACCTAAATTAAACTCGTATTTTAAATAAAATGGCCATTTTATACGCATGATTATCACAATGATTTAAATAAATGTTTTTTTTAGCAAAAGAACAAAAAGTATTAAAACAAGATATAAACTCAATTTGATAAGATAAACTTATGGGATGAATAAACAATCAATAAATAGTTATCTCGTCAACTGTGTTTTTAGCAGCATACTGTCATCTATAAATTATACTTAATGCATTCCAAATTTTTGCCTGTAAGCACTACGTAAATGCATTAAGTTTCGCGATAATATAGCTATACGAGGAACGCAAGTAGCATAACATGTATGTAACATGATGCAAAATTATAATTGATGTTTCATAATCATCACAAATCTACTAACTAGAATATCTTCAACATGTCAGAATGAGGTAATTCACAAGGGCGAATTTGTGGTTTGTT
>VJMY01001308.1:0-14699 GCA_009869795.1 Neelides sp. FZ-2019 | reverse complement strand
TTAAAAACTTGAAACGCTTAAAATGCTTGTCGCTTCATTACTTTTGTTCAATATTTCAATTAAATATTCAACAATATAAATAATTATGATTAAGCGAATTAAAGTGATTAAATGTTAATTAAATATTGACTATAATTAGCTACACTGTTGATCTCGGCGTGGTTCGTCGTGAAGGGAAATTGGACACGTGGTTGGAACTGGAAGACGTGAAGAAAGGACGAATTCACTTGCACCTTACTTGGTTGGACTTCTCTGAAAATCCCGCTGATCTGAAAAGCGCGTTGATTGACTCACAAACAATTGGACTTGCCTCTTGTCTCGTGACCGTCCGACTTGATGCTGCTAAAAATCTTCCGGTAAATTCGAATTTTATAAACGAATTACTCGTGAATTGCTTGCTTAATATTTTATTATTTTGGCTAAATTTTACTTTTATCGTTTTAATGTCTTTATGAATAAGGCACACTATTTATTTCAATTAATCATTAATTTGAATCATTAGTTTGATCCATGTAATTTTGTAGTTAATTTTGTCATTAGTTACTTTTCTCTGACTTTAATTTCTTGTCTTGTTCTATGTATTTATTTAGAGTTGTTCTTTATAATAAATCAAAGTATTTACAATGCTTTTTTTGTGTTTGAACAAAATGTTAGCAAATTATGTTTTTGCTTTAATTTGTTGAGGAAATTATGTTTTTCATGTTTCATATTATTTTTGTCATTTCTTTCGTTCTATTTGTTATTTAGCATATCTTTATTTGTGCTTTATTTTTTTTACTATTTTTTTGAAATGTAGCAAAAATAGTATTTTAGCTATTTCGACCAATTAAATATTTTAATTCGATTAGTAAATTTAAATTTAATTAAATTCGGGCAATTTATTTATAAATTTGGGAATTTTGTTTATGATAATTGTATAAATAGCGTCCTTTTTCCATGTGGGGTGAAATGTAAGGTCTGAAAATGTAAATATTTTGTTTTGAGGGTCAAAAAGTTGAATTGCATTTGAAATTGCGGATAAATCTCTTAATGATTTTGATATTTTAATGATTTAGTTTTATGGGAAATATTTTAAATGGGAAATTAATTGATTAATTTCGGGTATTCGAGTTTTTCCTTTCTCTCATGTGGCAATCGTAGGTTCTGGAGAAAAAAGCTTCAGTTATGAGTGGATTGTCTTTCAAACATACTCAAGCAAAGGTAAATGACAAAAAGTTAATTATTTTCAAAATGCACTTTTTTCATATTGTGCTACTCGTACATTTTTGAGCAAAAAATTTATAAATGTTGTACAGAATCTTTTCATCTCATTTAAACTTATAAACACACAAATACTTTTAGAATTTATTTTAATTTATATAGTAAATTCGTAATGATTTTTAATCTTATGACTTTAAAAAGTCAATTCACAGTCACTTGTATTAAACACCATTTAAACTTTAAACAGACGCAATGATAATTCGCAATTGTAATTTTCGCGATTTGCCAATTAAGGAATCCAAGATTTGAGCGTCTTCAGTCGGAGTTCAATTTCCTAAAGGAAAAAAAGTCGGCCACGCATAATCATTTCTATTTAGCCTGTTCTTATACATACTCATTTATTTCAATTTGAAGTTTATTTTTTTATTAGTTTTTCTGTTATAACTAAAAGCCCGTAGTTTAAATTGAAATTTATTTTTTGTGTTAAGTGCTGCGCTTTTAGTTATAATTTCACAAATGTAATTTTAATTTCTTCCAAGCCCTTTATTTTTCGACAATATTTATTTTACCTTTTGCATAAAATGTAAATGCCACTAACCACACGTTGTTTGAGTTCACAGTTGTTGCAGAAAATGCACACACATTTCGCAGTAATTATTAAGAGCTAGAAAGCTTTTTTTTACACATTATTTGTTCATTACGAACAAGTAAAATAACAATAAATAAAATTCGTGAATAAACAAACTTAAATAGTTTAATAGTCGCTTGCTCATTTTCTAATTAATTAAGCATTTTCAGTGAATTTTGGATTTAATATTTGATAATAAAATTGTGAATTCTGAAGGTTAATTCTGGTGGGAGTAAACCAGATCCTTACGCCGTAAGAAAACATAATTTAAAACCTTAAAAATTAATTAAATGATAAATTAAATAGATAACTAATTCTGATGTAATTCAACATTTCCTTTATGTTTTTTAAAATTTTATTTAAATTTATTTAGATTCTCTCAGTTGGTAAAGTCCAGTATGAGTCGATTGTGGTGGAGAAAACAGTCGACCCTGTGTTTGAAGAAACTTTCCATTTCCTCGTTCGGAATCCCTTGACCGACACGCTCTTGGTCAAAATGATGGACAAGAAGACGAGCACGGAACTCGGGGCTTTGAAACTCTCCCTTGACTCCGTTTACCATCGGAGTGACATGAAACTCGAGAAGCAGAATTTCTCTCTCAACAACCGCGAGGCAAAAGTGACTTTGGATGTGGAAATCAAAGTAAAGTCAGATTTAACCAACTAATTTAACTAACATAATCATTCAATCGTAATTATATTACTATTATTGTTATTGTAATTAATTTTAATTAGCCTTTGTTTTAATTTTAATTTTTGGCAAGGTTTTGAAGTTTGGCGCTGCACCTATTGTCGAGGAAGAAGAAGTTGATCATGAACGTCCGTCGACGTCGCCGAGTCGCGAACGTTCGCCGCTTCCGTTGCCAGACGAAGACGAGAAGAAAAGCGGACGTAGGAGCAAAGAACCAACGCCGTTGAAGGAAGAGAAAGGAGACGGAGATTCCCTCATTTCATCTTCTTCGACTCATCGGCTCTCCTCCGCAGTTCAGAGCCTCACTGACATGAAAGTTCGGCTCACCATCCGTTATAGGTTAATTTAATTCTTATTATATACTCAATTAATGACCTTTACTTTTTAACTGAAATTTTAAATTATACTTGAAATTAGAGATATTTGTAATTAAATAATAGAAAAAGTAAAAAGGAAATTTATTAGGGCAAAATGAAGCATTTAAGATTTCCATCTACGATCATTGATTGTTCGCAAAAAAATAAATCTCGTCAATTTTTTTCTAAATTGTCATTGACCTCATTGATAATTAAACTTAGCCAATCGAGTCAGCAGCTAGTTGTTGTCGTCCACAGTCTGTCAAATCTACCAATCGAGAAAGACGAACTTCCTGACCCCTTCGTCAAACTTTACATTCTTCCAGAGAAAAACAAAAAGCACAAGACGGAATCACAAAAAGATCAATGCAATCGTAAGTCCTTTCACAATTACTTAATACACAATATAATTAAAACCAATTATGCCTAATACAAAAATAAATTATAATCTAGAATTATATAATTTAATTAAATAATAAATAACCTATTTAAATACAATTATTACATTTTCACAGCCTTGTACGATGAACGTTTCGAGTTTCCACTCATCGACCTCCGTGGGAAAACTTTGCATGTTCAAGTCTGCGACAAGAAATTCATTCGAAGCTCGCCTAAGATCGCAGAAGCGTACATTGCCCTGGATGAATTTCAATCTGGAAACACACTCACGACTTCCTACCCATTAATTCCTTAAACTTTCTTGTTTAACTTTTTTGATGCTTAATATACCTAATTTCCCAAATCACAACTAGCTATATAACTTAAGGTGCAATTTAGATTCCAAACAACTTATTCACTCCTGGTGTTGTTAATTTCAATTAATTAATTGAAATTATTTATTTATTTTTGTGTAATCCAGCTTTATTTATCATACATACTATATACTACGAACTTCATAGCCATTTCTTGTAATTGTAAAAGAGCACATTAAATTTAAGTATGATAAAATATTAAATAATCTTTAATTTAATTTATTTAAAATCTTTCTAATCTAAAATCTTCTAAAATCTAAAATCTGCGAGATTTCACCTTTAATACTAACAAATTCATTATATGTAAATTAGTATTTTCGAAAATGTAATTTATGCGCTTGAGATTTTTGATAAAGTTGATGTTAAAAGTAAATATAAGTATATTTGAAATTATTGTTAATTAATTGTGACTACAATTTACTCGTTAACTTAAAACTTATAATGAAACTTGAAAGTATTACCATGAATTATCAAGTTTGCGAGAAAATGTTTAAATTAAATTAAAATCGAAGAAATTGAAAAAATTAGAATTCTTGTCTTAATTTAAATTGTAATTTAGTTATACATTATTAACATGTTTGTGAAATTATGCTTTGTGTTCAAATCTTTTAAGCAACGATTTTTTAGAGACTATTTAAATGTTTTATTAAGCACTTGTTTCGTATATTAAACTTAAGTACCTTAAAACGTAAATATAAAAAGTAGAGTTTATGATTAGTTAATTAAATGTTAAGCTTTTGTCTAAACTACAATTGGGAACTTATTACTTTAGTGTGCTGATGATGATTGATTAATCAATGAAGATGATTGTGGAATGAAATACTGAATTAAATTATGAATTAATCAAAAGTCTGTTAAGAAATGTCCATGAGAAATTGATAAAAATGAATGAGGGTTGTTAATCAATAAAGTACCTTGAAAAGTTCAGGATATTAGTATTAAGTAAACTATGGTAATTTATTGAGCTAAATTGATTATATGAGTCGAGTCTTGTGAAAATGTGATTAAAACTATGAAATTAGCAATGGCTTTTCATTTTCACGTGATGCGTCAAATCAAATGTCCATTAAATATAACTATAAGTAAAACTCCATTTGCCTTAGCTTAAGTTAATTAAAAAAATATTGTGAATTTATTAGAAAAAGCAATAACAATATTTAATAATCAGAACATTCGAGCATTCGTTGGACATTTGAAGTTTGAAAAATATAGAAAAATAACAAATAGTGCTTTAACAAGGAATGAACAATGGAAGTTTTTTTGCAATTTTTTGACAAATAACGCAGAGGACTAATTAGTAATTAAGCTTGAAGTTGTTGTTGGTTGGCTGGGGAGATTTTGACAGGAGTATCTTCACTAAAAGCCCCATGATGTCCATGACCATAACCATGTCCATGTCCGTGGCCATGTCCATGTCCGTGGCCGTGCCCATGACCACCGTAACCGTGTCCTTTTCCTTTGCCATGATGTCCCTTGTCAGCATGGTTGTAGTCGTAGTAATGTTCGCCGTATCCTCCGTATTTATCTCCCCATCTCACCTGGGAATTAGCGCATGATTAGTTGACAGAAAATTTGATTTATTGTTCAATTAATTTCATTAAATCTGCATTAATTAGTGTAAAAAATTTTTTGATTGGAATTATATTATAAATTATCCTAAATTATAATTAAATATATAAATTATTAGTTAATTAACCTTAATAATTTTCCCATAATTATTAGTTTCATACTTACTTTTGTTCTAAATCTCCAGTTATGAGCTTGCTCGTATCTCGAGGTGTAATGTGACGGATTTCCTCTGAAATAGCATTAGTTCACAAAGATTACTAAACTTTAATTAAGAATTAACTTAATTTTGCTATTTTGTTGCAAAGATATTAGCATTATTTTGGAGTATAATAGCCAATTAATAAATAGGTATTCATGTAAATATTTTAATATTTTGTTATACAATTTAGCTCAATTGGATTAAATTGGCATTTTCCACCAATTCCAATAAAAATCATTAATATTGAATATTGAATGAAAATGAATTAGATTAGTTTTTTAAAGTGTTTTAACCTGTGATAGCCAAACTCGTAATGACCATAGGCAGGAACGTTGGCGTATTGGAAGTTTCCTTGATGATGGTGTGAGGCGAGGGCGAAGGCGCAGAGCGCGAGGGTCAAAACTGCCAAAAACATTTTTGTTCAAATTTGCGAATGAGAGTGAAGTTGATGGTTGGGTTTTGACGGGCTTTTAAGCCCTGGGTTCCCCTCCACGTCGCTCCCAGGTGGAGCAGAAAGGATGAGGAGCCACCGACTTGCCGCTCCAATTACCCGCAAACTCTCACCAAAACCTCGTTGACTTTTCCTCTCGCCGCCACTCACCCGCGTAAGAAATAAGTATAAAATGCAATAATACTAAAGAAACTCACATGCCCACTTAATACTCGAGTTAAGAGTTTTTTTCTCCACGTCCAACGGAATTCCTCATTAGATGAACTTCACATTCATTGAGGGCCATTTAACTTCTATAAGGTTTTATCTCACAGTAAATTGAAGTTTTTTTTATCAACCAATTCTTTATATTAAACTTTCCTTATTATCATGCATCATACACTATAAAAAGTACCTAATTACAGTTATATGCCCTCAATACATTAATGAAAGGCTTAAAGGTATTTGGATTACTACTCTCATATTAAATTATCATATGGTTAAGAGGAAATTATTACTTGATATTAAAGTTTACATGTTTAATATTGTTGTAAGAGTAAGATGTTATAGTTCGTAAGTATCAAGTGCAAAAAATATTTTTAATGCACTAAATGCATTTAACGATTTAATTGATAAATGATAAGTTAAATTATAAAGGATAAAATGTTCCATCTATAGATTTTCCTATTTAGACAATCCAATTAAGTGAATGATATGGCAAAGATTCTAATTAATAGTTTAGAAAGATATAAAAGATTTGTAATGAGAGAAATTGTATGAATTTGGATGAAGATGTGAGGAAGTATTGATACGTGACGAAGAATCCGAGTTTTTATTTGGTTAAGAGAGAGCGTGTGGTGATGTGTGTATTTAATTCTTATCATTTCACACCTCGCCGTCTCTTACGGCCAAAGAAAGAGAAATTGAATGGATTTCTTTATCATTCAATGTTCATGATTTATTCAAATCTTTATATTTGCACTAACAAATTGCATTTAGGATTCACGAGCATCAGAGTAACAGTGCAGTTCATATTTACTCAAATCATGAGTTTCTAATACTTAAGTATAGCTTATAATGAGCTTTCAATAGGAGCAAATGTGAGTTAGCGGCGAAGGAGCCCAACTGTGGATAATTGAATTCTGACTCTTTTGGACTTGAACTTTTAAGACTTTTAAATGCTTAGGAAAACTCCTTTTGCCATTAATTCAGCTTTTTATAAGTTGTCATTATTTATCTTAAAAATTAATATTTGTAGATGTTTATCTAATGGATGGATGTTTATCACTAACATGTTTAGAACCCTGATTTTTAATTAACTATAGGTTACAGAATGAAACAAAATAAAATATTTAAAATGCTTTATTTGATTAACGGAAAGATTTCTCCTTTGCCTATGCGCATTTGTTGTTAATGAATTGAAATTTGGAAGAATTCATATAAATGAATATACAAACAAGACAATTTATTTTAATTAATCCTCCTATTAATATGAGTTTATTTATCTTCGATACTATTTGATATTTGACAATTAATATTTGCAAAACGTTTTTATTTAACTATTATTACAAGCATTTTATAAACCTAATTTTTAATTAAATAACTATTGGTAACAGAATAAAACAAGATAAAATATTAAAATGCAATCCCAAGGATATTTCATATTTAAACAAGATGCAATTGAAAGACTAAAGTCTTCGCGGTCAGTCATCCTATTTAAAATGAGAAAATGCATGTATAAAATGAGACATGTAAATGAAAGGCGGTCCAAGACAAACAAAAATATCTATAATCAAATCTCCAGGGAAAATTCACTTCATGGAAACTTGCATGCCTTTTATGAATTTTTATGAATCTTTTTAAAAATTCATGAAGGACTCGATGCAAAATATTAAAAAATCAATACAATTTTGATTGTTAATAAAATTATAGACGACTTATTTAAGATAAAACGATTAAAAATATTTCTTAATCTTTATTATTTAGGTTAATTACTTCAATTACACTTATTGCTATCACTCTTTTCATAATTTTATAAAAAGATATTCTGAAATGAAAATTTCAAGATAACAAATAAGAAAACAAAGGATTAATAAGGTAAAATGAACAATTAAAGACGGCAACAGGACAACCAAAGCTATATAGGAGTGATATATGGGCCGTTATAGGAGCGGCTATATGGTCCGGCCCAATAAGGAAGGAAGCTCCATAGTATCCTTCAAATTAAAACATTTAAAATATAAAATATAGTAGCCTCTCTAAATTCGGAACTTTTTTCTATGATTATGACGGATATTAAAATAATCTTCCATACGAAGGAAATTTTAATGTTATCTGTGAAAGTTTTTGAAATTTAGTCCTTCGCGAAAAAATTGTTAGTCACCATAGTTTTTTTTATATCCCTGTTCCCACATTTATTAAATACCCGACTCTGATTCGAAGAAAATATTATTCAATTTAAGCATAAGTTGTGATATAATAACTAATTTATATGAGTTTAACATATAAATTGTATTAGTATTTAACGTTATATGATTAAAATTAAGATTTTCTTGAATTGAAAATGTGAAATTAAAAAATAGTGAAGAGTGAACATAATAACAATGAATAGATTTTTATTGATGTAAATTTTTCTTTATCATGGAGCAATTTACAGAATACCAATATTCATAATAATTATTCCAAGTATTTGAATTCCAATTTTTATTATATTTAAAATATTCGGTTGATATTTTTTATCCTTTGAAATCATTTAAATTTGTATTCAAATTTTTAGCAAAAATCAAATTAAAAATATTTAAAATTTAATATTTCATATTTAAAATTTTTATTTTCAGGGACATTAGATTAGAAGTCTGCAATTTTAAAATATTTTTATTTTTAATATTTAAATGTTTCATGAAATGAGATAAAATAATTAATTTTGAAGAGATTTTTTCATTAAACAAAACTCCAAATATCAAATTACTAGCAGTTGGATAATTTAATTTATTAAATTATCAATTATGTGATTTATAAAGGATGTTATTTTCATCAACTAATTCATTATTTTGAGTTAATTCTTTTAAATCTACAATGAAAAAATTTTCGATTATTTAAGTAAACTCTATTTTGAATACCAACTACCAAATTATATTAGATGTTTATTATATGTATAAGAACATAATTACTAATGAGAATTGTAACTTTACATAATAAATACTTTTTTGGAATAATCATTGATTCTTTGACTTCAAAAAAATCATCCCAGTCATTAATATTCATTTTGCCTTTTTCACACGAGTTAAGAGTTACAACTGACTGAAGATAGCTTAAATAGAAATTTGAATAATATATGAACAATTCATGGTGTTCATACTGTTCATATATGAAACTCTTCACTAAATGAATTTCACAAATTCGCATCGCCTTTAAATACCCAGAACTTTTAATGACTCGCATTATAAGTCAAAAAATCTAATTTGCTGAAGTTTACCAAGCAAGTTGCAATTTTAAAGGCGGATACCAGAAACCAGACCATTACATGCCTATTTAACCTACCAGAAACCCGACACTGAAACCCAACACCAGAAATTTTGACCCGACATGTTAGGTGGAATATTATCAGCTATTAAAGTTTATAAGGTTGATTTAAATATATTTTAAATAATTTCAAAAAATAATTATATTTTATTATACAAATTTTAATATTCTAATCATATAAAATAAATATTTAATTACGAATATCAAACATTTGTTTATTAATCATAGAATAAGCATATTTTACAATCATAGTCACATATTTATATTATTAGATTAATATTAAATAATTTGAAGTATTTTAAATTAACCTTATAAACTTATAGTATATATTTCATCAGATATCTATTTCCCGCGACCACAATTATTCGAAAATGTCAACTGTATAATTCTATATAATTATTCTAATCTAACCTAACATAAACACCTAAATTCTGAGACATTTTTAATTTTTCAGTAAATATTTAAAAAGTGTCTGATAATTGGCATGTCTGATGTCTGGTAATTGGGAGACACCTATATTTAATAGCTCACGATATTCCAAATAATGGTATAAACCAACATGTCGGGTGAAAATTTCTGGTGTCGGGTTTCAGGTAGGTCAGGTGGGGCGACTACCAGAAACCCGACGATTCTGGTTGATATATCTAGTGTCGGGTTTCAGTGTCAGGCTTCTGGTAGGTTAGATAGGCATGTCGGGTTTCTGGTATCTACAAATTTTAATATTAAAAAGTTAATTATGTCCCAGTAAATTTTGAGATAATTAAGAAATATCAAATTGCGCTTTAAGTAATGGATTATAGTTTATAAATTAAAAAAAAGAAATTTGAAAGAATTCAAAAGAATGAATACCATTAAGTTTTAAACGACAATTTATTTTAATTAATCCTGTAATTAATAATATTTGATCATTATTTATCTTTGATATTAATTTTAAAATTCATATTTGCAAAACGTTTTTATTTAACTATTATAACAAGCATGTTTATAAACCTAATTTTTAATTAAATCACTATTGGTTACTTAATGAAACAAAATAAAATATTAAAATTGAATATTTGTCAAACGTATAAATACATATATAATTATGTAAATAATTAAATACCTTTGTAAAACAAATAGTAACCGAAAATCTAGCAATTTCACATGACGATTGGAAAAGGCCGAACCTCTTTGATTCCTTGGAAATGTTGAAAGCTATGCCGTTTAAACAAATAATGCTACACATTGCATATTTTCATATTTGAATTGTTGTATTTAATATATTTATACAATGATATTATTTACATTCTATCAAATTGGATAGCCTCACATAGTATTATATAGAAGTATATTGCTACATTAAATTAAATTAGGATTTGCCTACAACATGCAATACAACAATTGTTTACTATATTTATTTGCTGCAATAGCTCTCGATGAAATTAAGTTTATTTCGTGTTGTAAAATTGAAGAGCCGCGACGTGGGCAATTGAGTTTAAGGTCATTGTCAAGTTGGACGTATCTTGGTCAATAAATCCTTTAATTTGTTCTTAGTTTAATTGAAAGGCGGAGGATTAAATGGGGAGATTTGGTATGTCGTGAGAATCCTTTAGATGCGACGAATATCCTCTTCACACGACGAACATTTAATTCAATTTCTCTTTCTATAGATTATTTCTTAGGTGGAAAATGGAAAAGACAAAGGAGAAAAGGATAAGAACTTCAAGGGTATTTTTATCTACCCGAAATTTTATTCGCACGTTATAAACCTTTCTTCACTAGGTTGAAAATTATTTGTGAAATTTTGCCCAATAATTAAAAATAAATACATATTGAATTGTTAATTAATAAACAAAATTAAATCTATAAACCATTTTGAATTTTGAATTTAAATTTATTAGATAAGGATTAAATATAATCATAAGTGTTTAGATTAAAGCTATCATGCGAGTTTGTTTCACAGCGACTCTTTTCATAATATTGTAAAAAATATCAAGTCTATTATTTAAACATTTTAAATTTTAATTTCCATATAACGAACAACAAATGAAAGCATTAATAAAGTGAAATGAACAATTAAAAAATGTAGACTTTTCCCTACAATTAATTGTTCACCATTATAAGATTCCTTTGGTTTATCCAAACTTCTAAATGTATTGATTTCGATATAATTTTTTTCGATTCCATCTTAAGTATTTCATTAAAATTTCATTTCTCATTCTATTATTCCTAACTACTTGAGATCTTTCACATTTGTTTCCACATTTAATAAATTCCCGATTCTAAACATTTTTCAATTTAAGTATAAGATGTGAACTAATAGCTAACGCAACATGTCTAATATATTTATAATTTAAATCAAAATAACTTCAGCAAATCTGGTTTTTATTTGGATAATAATAAAAATGCTTAATGGAATAATATTTTGCAATTTCGTATTTTTGTTGTATACTAAAGAAACCAAAAAATCGGGAAGTTTAAAGTATTCACCTTTTTTAAAATTCATAATTTTATTTGCATCTCCGATATTTTAACAATTTTTACACGATTTTTTTTACTAGCTTGACCTCTTGGAATCCCTTTGAAGAAGAGATCTTCGGAGCTTCCTATATATAAAGGATAGGTAGTTGGTGCTTGGATCGGCGCGTGAGTTGTGTTGAAAGATCCCTATATCTACACACACTCAACATTTCCACTTCACTTCCCATCACGACTTTCTCTGAAGTGGAACGTAGAGTTTTCTCTTCTCATTTTCCCCCTTCAATCTCACTCTTTTCAACTCAACAAACTTATTTTATTCTTTAAATTGACGCATAATTCTAAAAACACTCATTAATTAAAATCAAATCCTTTTGATTAATTCCAAAATTTAAACAAAAACTCTGTAATTACCAATTTTTAATAAACCTAATTATTTAATTAAACAAAGGATTTAATTACTAGTTTTAATTTATAACAATAAAAATAAATTTAAAATTAAATTTAATGGTACATAAATAAAAAAAATCATTTTAAATGTGATTAATTTAAATAATAGAGATTTGACTTATATTATTAATTTAATAAAAGCATTTGAAATAATTAATTTACATGCAAGATGATGGGGGATTTATCGAGTTTACTGGGGGGATGCAACGAGACGAATTTAATTTCCTTTTTCTCTTCCCTAAAAGCCCGCAATGACGAGCAACAATTAAACAATTCCGCCAATTCCCTTTTCCCCTCCACCAATGACACTTCCTACTTGGACTTTGAAGAGTCAGAGCCCAATTGCACTAGAATCATCAAATACTGGCAGAGTCAAGATGACCCCGAGTATTATTCATATCCTTACCGGATCGTCGGGACTTTGTTCCAAGGCATTGTTTTCCTCGTCGGACTCCTGGGGAATTTAATGGTCGTGTTCGTTGTCGCAAGAACTAGGAGCATGCACTCCCCGACTAATTGTTATTTGGTCAGTTTGGCCGCTGCGGATTGTGTCGTGTTGTTGGCTTCGGTGCCAAATGAAATCGTCTCTTACTACCTCATTGGCAATCAATGGATTTGGGGGCAAATTGGATGCTCTGGGCTCGTTTTCTTCCAAAATCTCGGAATCAACGCATCTGCTCTCTCCTTAACGGCTTTCACTGTAGAGGTAATTTAGACATTTAATGAGATAATCCTCACATTATTTTCAATTAACGACTTGGCCAAAATCTCAATTACCTTCTAAGATTTCCAACATTTTGGCCAAGTCGTTAATTAAAAAGAAACTCCTTTCTTATTAGAATCCAAGAGTTTTAATTTTAAGCTAATTAAAATAAAATGTGGAAAATGACAATTTTGCATCCTTAATTTTCAATGCAAATTAATAATCATTAGTTATTTTTCATTTGCAGTTGGTGTAACATATAGTTTAAAGTTTTAAATAAAATAGTTGTAATTAGAATAATTAGAACATTATTTAATTTTTATTGAACATTTACAAATGTTTTTCCATGTTATACCTTACATGTTGAATACCATAATACGTCTTTCTTAATTTTTTATATGAATTCTATTATATTTATCTTTTACCATTAGCTTTATTAATCTATTAAAACTTTTATTGGAAAGCTTATTATTGACGTTTTAAGAAAGGCATTGTAAATTTATAAGAATTGTTATTATAGAAAATTGCTCAAAATTACATGTTGTACAAGAATTCAGTTTTTTGTTCGGGTATTTGTGACCTTTGAGATTCTCCAGAAATCGGAGATCAAGGCAAATAAATCAACTAAGTTTAGTAGAGTCTTGAAAGAAAATGAGATTTATCTCAAGAAAAGTTGAGAGTTGGACAAAAAGTTGGGTTTCGTGTCTCAAAAGATTTGTTTCTTTATTAGACGCAGGGTGTTTATGCAATGTGCTCTCTTTTATTAAAATTTATACTTTGTCAAATATAACCTGAACTTTACTTTTATACGAAATAAAAACTTTTTGCAATACTTTAGGATAAATAATAAAACACGATTTTAATTTTTTTCTCTTATATGATCTTATGATCTAGAAATTAAATATAGTACTTATATTATACCTGCCTAAGCAAAAAATTGAAAAAATTGAATTTAATGAAAATTCAAGTGATAAAATAAATAAAATATTTATTTCTTTATCAGCGCTACATTGCTATTTGTCATCCCATGAAGGCCCAAACGATGTGTTCTGTGGCGCGAGCAAAGAAAATCATCTTTGGCGTTTGGGTCTTTGCCGTGGTTTATTGTTCGCCTTGGCTCGCACTCACGACGATGCTCCCGCACCCGTACAAAGGATTCCCCCATGTCGAGTCTTGCGGATTCAAATACTCTCGCCAGGCCTATTTGGGCTTTTTCTTCGCGGACTTTTTCCTCTTTTACGTGTTTCCACTTCTCTTGTCCGTGGTTCTTTACGGGCTCATTGCCAGAATCCTCTTCATTTCTCACGGAGCCAAGCGAAGGTCAAAGGCCAATGGAGAAACAAGGATCGTAGTGGAAAGCACGAAATCAGCAGCCTCTAGAGATCAAGTAATGTTTTTCATTAATATTAAAAATTTCCAATTTCGCAATTTATAGTCTCTACTCACTGTCGCAAGATCTATATTATTATTTAAATCATAATTTAGTGAAATTCCTCTTGTGATTGCATAGAGAAAAATATATTATTTATTTAAATTTAATATAAATTCAATCCCAATTAGAATTTAGCTATATTTAACAAATTGCACTAAAAATTACTCTAAAAATAGTGGATATTTTTAATTCTGTAAATACAGGGTTGCAGCGAAATATGTCCCATACTTTGCGAATTTTTAACTCTCAAAATAAAATACTTGGAATATTCTAGTTAATTTCCTCTTAAAGAGGGATATTAAGAATAGGA